>JAZAYU010000053.1:2130513-2265294 GCA_038501625.1 Corbicula japonica
AGTTCTATTAGGTAGATCATGGTTGTTATTCACAGACCTCTTTAAATGATAAAACACAAAGTATAAACAACTTACAACAGTCTTGAAAAATGCTATCACGTTTTTGCATATTTTACATTTTATTCGGACCAGTCACTGGTAATTTACGTACCACTTTCATGCGAAGGAGTCGGAGACTTGATGCTGTCAAACACTTTACACGGTTTCAGTTCAATCTGGTGCTTCAGCATGAGGTGTTTGATTAAGTTACTGGTATTGCCACCCTTTCCCTGGCAGAATGTGCTGCATAGGTTACAGCTTGCACCACCTTGTTTACTTGTAAAATATGCCCACACCGGGGAACGCTTCGATCTACTCCCGACCATGTTTACATTGGCAATAGCCAATACAGAGCTAGCTAGAGTCGAAAATTCGCATTATCATTTAAACTATTTGCTACGTCAGTTAAGATGTGAGTTTTCTTTTTTTAATATTTAATCGTTATTTTTATGTCGAATTAGATATTAAAATAAACAAAAACACATTGAACACAGTTTTATTAAATTCGAAACTTTTACCGCATGCGGAGCTACACCTCTTGTAAACAAAAAGCCGATAATGATCGTCTGATTCGTAGGCGTTTTAGACAAAATGGCGACACCCGTTGTACACAAAATGCGACTGATTTTATTTGATGATTGTTGATTTTGACGCGAGTAAAATCGAGGGATTCTTCTTCGGGTTTATTAAGTACGTATCGATAAGAGTACCGGTACTTTTTGAAACGGTATTTACCGGTACTTTTTAGAATAAGTTTCGATACAAATACTAGTACCGGGTTTCGGTATCCAACCCTAGTAGTGATATGGTAAGGTAACATAGTTATACAATTAAAGACTAGTGAAACAGGGACCTTTAAGAATATTGAAATGAAGTAGCAGACTCATTCTTACCAACAAAACAGCACTTTTATAAAGTTTGACTTGGGATAAATAGTCATAGAATTTAATCAAATTGGGAAAAGACTGCTCAAGGAAGGGTTCTGTTGTAAATTTAAGGCAATGGCGAATAAATACATGTAAATCAGAGGATGCCTGATCACCAAATGTCATATTAACCTAGGGTCAGTATTTGCAATTGTATTTATATCCAATCATATTTGCCCATATGATTCATATTCATTTGTATATTATTAAACTATAAAACAAAAGCTTTTTGTGTATTCATACTCTTATATGTTAATCATTTTAATCCAAAAAACATTTTATGTTTCTGAAGTAGCTGGTTTAATGAAGTAAATTTATTTGCTAGACATATATAATATTGTTACATGAGAGCTGCTCGATTTGAAATTGATGTTTTACTGAGAATGCAGAACATTTTTTGTGTTTTTGTTTTACAAGGGAACCATGATTATGTTGACATGATTGTTGAAAAACAGCTCAAGCACTCAATGAGTTGGAAAATCCTGCTCCCAAAAATGTTGTCATCACCATTGAATTTACCACAAATATGACGGGCGTATTTTGTGTCAGTTTGGAACTCTTGTTTATAGTTCCGAAACCATTATACAACTAAACCTGTAGTTATTTTGGGGGGATTTGTTTAGGGAAGAAGGTGAGGTAGTTGGTTACATAACCTTGAGTATCGACTTCGTTCGCGGTCTTAATGAGCTATCCCTTAAAAAATTTCTTGGGAGAACCCTGAAAATGAATGAAAATCTACAAATCAAATAATATTTTTAATTGGAAAACAAAAGAACTTTTATGAAAGAGATCATCAGTATGTTCAGATGATTGTGTGGAATGTTGTTAGATCATTGATGACCAGGATGTATTAGAATTATCAATGTAAACAAATGTCCATGGCATTTGTTTATGTGCTATGCTACGCTCATTGCTATCAGAATCAATAAAAATGCTTTAGATTTTGTAAATTTCCAAAATGTGTTTAATTTTGTACCGACCCTTGTCCATAAATTTACAGACCTAGTTATCTATAAATAAACTGACAGTCCGTAAATTTACAGACAGTCTGTAAAAACAGCCGTTTCCTAGACCTGTTGAACCTAGTCCTATAAATATGACGTCGTTAATGCTTATTTATCTTTTTTTTATTTTATGGCAATTACGAAGTCATATCGCCGAACACAGTTTTCCTGTCGCCTGTTCCGACCGATTTTCAGTCGGGACAATTATCTAAGTTGTCTGCAAATTTGCAGCATGACCGGCCCAAATATAGCAATATTTCATTAATATTACTCTTATTCTTGCTTCAGACACAAAAATTACTTACATTATCCAGTTATAATCTACGATAATCCATTTTAATTTCCACCACAGTATTTTTGTATATGCAGCTCTCAGCAGTGTAGACTGCTCGATTCTGATTGGCTCATGCAAATCATGCATCCGCCTCAAGTTATACAGTACTAATTGGACGAATTACAAATAAATCTATAGATGTTTTCTATAATATAAATCATACTTCCATAAAAAATCGGACAGAAATATATATTTTCTTGATAATTTAAGTAAGCTTACAATATTTTGATTGTTTTTCTTACTGTTTAAAGGACATAACCTGATTATTGAAAATATTATTTTTGTCTACGAAATTTTTACGCAACTGTCAATCGGGAATATGTCAAGTGAAAGTTCTGCATACACAGTACTTGAATATAATTTCTTACTGGATTTAATTCATGTATTACAGATGATTTGATGCTGAAAGGTGAATTTTGTTATATATTTCCAGTGTCTAATCATTTAAAGCTGAGATTATGAGTTTCTGTAAACTTTTTGTTAAAACTAAATATGCAACACGTTTTTGATGAATCGCGTTTAGAGGTAACGCTTGCCAATAAATGATAAAAATATAAAATGTCAAAATATTAAATGTTAAAGGTTAAAGAAGCATTCGTTCCTCTAAATATTTGGAGTACGTTTGAACCTAGCCCAGCTATTAGTGCGCAACAAGGGCTTTTCTACGATGGTCGCCCTTCGCGCACAACCCAGTTACTATTCAGATCAATGCGTAAAATTTTCCTTCTATATCTATATTCCTGTTTTTGAAAAACTAGGATCTTATGACCAAAACCCTCAAAACACACCTCCAAGTTCACTGAGGGAAATTTTTAGCCAATGAAAAAGTAGGGATGAAGAAAACGACTAATTTACTGAAGCATGTTAAATTAAAGGAAAGTGAAAGTAGACTGGTCACAGCAAATAATTAGTTATTTAAAACAAGTCAGTTCATTATCAACAATAATAGAAAGTTTTACATTGATGCCCTCAGAATCTGCTCTGAAAAAAATATGGAATTTGAATTACTGACATGAACATTGATATTTTCAACAAGTAAATTAAAATATTTTGAAGAAAATATTGAGAATGGTTTGAAATAAATTCTGAAAATGAGATTATCGAAATAAGCACTTTTGTTATGGTTTTCAACTTTTTATTTTCTTTATTTTTTTTTTTTGAAAAATCACACATTGTATGTACAAGTCGGAGGATGTTCATTTGTTCAAAAGATTCCACACTTTTAACACTTGGAAAATATGTTGCAAAAGCATATCTGAAAAATCAGGAAATTGGCTCTAATGTGCTATCAATCTGTTTTTTAAATAATAAATAATGTGCTTAATTGTCAGAACAGAAAAGATGTTAATGAAAAATTCAGCGACTGTTTTAATCAGTTTATTTTTAATGTAAGCATGATACATTGCTGTTTTTTTTTCCAAGTATAATTTAATACAAATTTGCTACATCACAGACACTTTATCCTAGCTTTTGACGCTCACTGTTTGTGATTAAAAGAACCGGTTTTAAAATTTTAAAACTACAATTACCGGTAAAAAAAAGTCAACATTTTAAGTCAATATACATTAAACAATTTTAAAATTTACTAAATTTTCCCCAAATTTGTAATGTCAGTGTATTTTACAGCTTCCAGAGTCCTCCCCTCTTCAAAAAACTGCATTGTAATTATGCCCCCCATCGAAGAAGATAGAGTATATTGCTTTGCAAGCCAGTCTGTTTGTAACATAACTTGTCCAATCAGTAACTCAACAATTATTCGACATACAGTTCTCAGATATGGTAGGGAAGTTAGTCATCACCAGTAGATGACCTCTATTTAATTTGAGGTCAGAGGTCAAGCGTTTGGAGGGCATATATGTTTTAAAAACATCTCTTCTAATTATTCTAATCATTATGTTCTATAATTTGCAGGCTGCTGGTGTATATAAGAAGCAGGCCTTGTCTATTGGTATTGCAGTAGATTACCGTCGTAGGAACCGCTCGATGGAGTCTTTGCAGCAGAATGTTCAGCGACTCAAGGAATACAAATCTAAGTTGATCCTATTCCCCAAGAAGCAGAGTAAACCAGCCAAGGGTGATGCTACAGTAAGTGCAAATAAAACTGTTTTTATAAACTTACAAAAATCAAAAATTTTGAGTTGGCCTGTTGGACCATCAGAAATCAGTTTAGCCATAATACCTCTTATTTAATTAAAGAAAACATTACCCTTCAGCTGAAATTGTAATGGGGGTCAAACTTCTTGGATGTTTGAAAAATAATCATGCCTAGTAACACTATCAGATTCTGATAGGAAATTATATGTCTTGGTCTACAGGAATAATGTAAGGAGAGTACCAGTGTTGTAAAAATATGGCAGATTGAACTTCTTATGAATTGAAGCTGCCACCATTTATTGTTATAATTAGCCGTCTTGAAGTCAGCTGCAAGGAACTGTGCTCTGTATTGTCTGGTACTAATGTAAGTTTGTACAATTTTCAGGCTGAGGAAATAAAGATGGCTCAGCAACTGAAGGGTCAAGTAATGCCCATAGTACAGGTGGTACGCAGAGAAAAGGCTCGTGCTATCACAGCCGAAGAGAAGAAATACAACCCCTATGTGGCTCTCAGACAGGCCAGGGCTAACAAAAGACTGCAAGGTTTGTTTTAAAAAAAAAACAATGTTAATGGTGTATTTCTGGACAAAAAACTGCTTATCGTTTCCAGATTTTAAAGGTGCATGGTGTAATACACATTTGCTTTTGTCTGTACATTAGTTTGTGTCAAGACAATGACTTGAGAATGGATGGAGCTGTCCTCTCCAAACATAGTGTAAAAGGTGGCCTTTAATAGTTTAAATATTGACTATGATTGTATTTGGAAAACTGGGCTCAAGGTTATGTAACTGTAAAACACTTCCTTGGCAATACAGTTACTGATGACTTGTGGGGCTAAATAGGTAATGTAGGGTATGTTGATACCTTGCATAGGGTTGTTTTGAGGCCAATAGAGTATGGGACACTGGTTTACGTCACTCTTAATAAAAATTCTATAATTATAAAAGTATAAATTCCTTGTCCAGATAACAGATTAAAATAAAACTTGTTTGATCTGTCCTCACCTGAGTTTGTGTGTTTGTAACCTGTATACACATTGGGCTTGAGATTGTATTTGGGGTTATCAAACAAAACATTTCATAGAGAGTATGTCTTTAGATAGTGCCAATAATTTAGATAAGATTATATCAAGTTTTCTAATGGTATCCGAGTTGATCTCTTCAAAACAAAGGACAACAATTCTTGAAAATGGCAAGATATGATTATCAGATTTTAACTAGAAAATTTTTCTGTTCACATTGATGTTAGTCTAAGACTGCAAATTGTTACTTTATTATTTAGTGAATGTAGTTTTTTTGCCAGCAGCCTTGTGCATGAGCACAATATTATGTCCAGCGTTTTGAAAGTGAAAACACAATATCAAATTTTCCTGGAACATAATATACATAAAAACTACTTATTTCAGGCTACAGAGAGAAGAAAGCAAAAGAAAAGGCACAGGAGGACATACCATCAACCAAACCAGCAAAGAAGTGATCTTGATTTGTGCTGTACAGTCAATAAAGAGAAAAACAGAAATTACAATTGTTTACCTTGTTATTGTTAGTCATGACAGGTAGGCTCAGACTCTACCTCTGTGTAGTGTGTTGTAACAAAAGCAGTAATTATTTTATGATAGCTCTGTCAGATGTCCACTTCAAACAGTTAACATTGGTTATAACATTTCTAAATATTTCTTCACAGAACTGATTATGACAACAGAGTTGTAATGTAGCCGTAATCGGCAAGTCAGTCACATTTATAAATCAGGTAAGCCCCCTGTTTGTCATTTCCAGTTATTCAGCTCACCCAAGCTTTTGGCTCATGAAAGCTTCACTTAAATATTGAGATGCACATTATCAGCACTTTCAGCTTGATGAGTTGTTAACATTTTTATTAGCTCGACTGTTAGACGAATTGAGTTGTCCCATTTGTCCCGCGTTCAAATCCGCATCTGTTAACCAAAATACATTTTGATGTACCTTTTCAAAACTCGACATTAATTACCCACTGGCAAACCAACGAAAGTGAAAAAATATAGTGTCACTTAGCTGTATTTAAGTGTGGATGCTCAAGTTGTTTGAAAAAAATGCTTTATTTACAAAGAACATACATACAAAAAAGAAATACCGTTTGCACAAGAAGTCTGGAATGGCTGTTAAATCGTCTAGAAAAAATGATTCAGGTATACCGTATTACGGAAAACAATATTTTCGGTCATGTCAAAATAATGTCAGAAATTTTAAGTAGCACATTAATATGTTTTGACATCAAACTAGACTAAATTGTGCTTGCAAACATTGGTACATACTTAGATAAAAACATTTTTTCACAAAAATCTAGGTGCAATGAGTATTTCCCCCATATTTCATTTTAAAATTTTAGCTAGTTTTCACCCTTCGCAATGTTAGGGATACCTTAACAACAAGACCCATTACTGACTTTACTGTGCTACCATTTTATCAAACTATGCCCCGTTTTCACTATGGTTTTGTGTTCAACAAAATATGCAATTAGCCCGTAACTTTGAAACTATTTGAGATATTACTTTGAAACTTGGAATATATATTCACCATCATTATCAACATAACCCATAACTCTAGTGGAATTTTTTTTGAGTAAGTTATGTCCCATTTGCACTCAGTTTTGCATTTAAATATGCTCTTGGCATGTAATTTCGAAACTTATGAGATATCTTCTTGAAAATTTGAATATATAGTCACTATTGTAATCTTCACCATAACCACCAAGACCAATAACTCTGATACAATTATTTAAAAGTAATGCCACCTTTTCATTTAGATTTTGTGTTGAAGTTTTAATGCACTTTGTACATAACTTTGTAGCTAATACAGATATTAACTTCAGATACTTTTCCACCATCATTATCTGCTTTCATCTAGACCTACACTATTTTCTGTTATTCAACGTTTTCATTTTAAAAAAATGTGTTTAACTTTTTATTCTTTAACATTATTAAAAACTACATGAGATATTAAATTCAGAATATAGAGTCACTATGATGATCTTAACCATAACCACCAAGACCCAAAACTCAGCTAAAATTATTTAAAATTTATGCCCTTTATAAAATAGGTTTTATTTTCAAGTTTTTATGCACTTGGCCCATAACTAAGTACAGACATCAACTTCAAACTTTAAAAGCTTTTCACCATCATTATCTAGGTCACTTTCACCGAGACCTACTGTATGCTTTTTAAAGTAATGCCATTTTTTTTCATTTCAGTCCTTTTCTGTAACATTACTGAAGAGATAGTGAACTAAAAATAAATGTCTCTAATAATTACTAACAAGCTTTCCAACTCTAAAAGTAGTTCATAGTTATTCCTCTTCATTGCAATATTTATGGTACATAAAGGAATTATTTCTGTTCTTTGAAATCAATTTCCTTCCTTACTATTCGAATAGTCGAGCATGCTGTCTCCTCTGACAGCTCTTTTGTTGCTTGTGACAGGAAGTAGACACATACTGATCCTATTGTCCAGCGGTAACCGTAGCCAGTAGTCCCCCAACTTTAATGTAAAACTTTTAGAGAACTTGAGAGTTACTTTAAAAGTACTTGTCCTATTCACTTTGTACTTTTTATTAGCTTAATGAAGACATTAGGAATTATAACTCTCATTGGAATATTTTTTTAGTTAAGCATTTTTCAAATGCCTTTAATATGAAACTTATTGTTGCTTATACATGCTTATAACTTTGAAAGCTCTTGTCCTAGTAACTTGATACTTTGAATGATTCATCTCCATGAAAAAGCCATCAATAACAAGATTGGTACCTCAAGTTTGACTGTTTAGAAATATCCCTTTTAAATGACTAGTTTGAAACTTAATATGCTAGTAACTTTAAGAGTATATGTCCCATTAACCTGATACTGAGAATATTTATCTACAAAGCCATATTTTTATTGAACTAAATTCTAAGACATTGTTAACCTTGATATAGACAACCTTCCTGTGACTGTAGTTTAAGGACCTTCCACACTCCTCCCAATTCTATTCATCGATATAAAGAAAATTATCAAAATCTCAATAACGGCAAAATGCTGTGAAATGAAACTTAGCACAATTGTATGTTATTAATGTATCTTTATTTTACAGATGGTAAGACATATTAGAAAAGTAAAGAAAAATAGCAGGATCTAAAAATTCCCTCAACTTCTATTTACATAAATTCACAAAAACTAAACAACACAAAACATCATTTTAAATGCCCACATGAGTAATATGATACTGACAACAATTTATTGTGTCCTCATGATTTACTTATGTAAACTTTACGAGATATTAGTAAAAGTGTGTTTGACCTTCAATTTCCTGGTCGCGGAAACGGATGACAATCACTGATTTCTCTTTTAATAGTTGAACGTTTTTTACAAAGTACACAACATTTTCTTGTCAGTATCATTGCGCTCACGAGGGAATTTAAAGTTATGTTCTGCATCGCATAGTTTTTGTGAATTTATGTAAATAGAATTCAAGGAATTTTTAGGTCTAGCTTTGTTTCTTTTCTTTTCTAAGTTGTCTTACTGTATGCAAAATAAAGATACATTAGTAACCTTCATTTGTGCAAAGTTTCATTGAATTGCATTTTGTCATTACTGAGATTTGATGATTTTTATTTTATCGATGAATAGAATTGGGAGGAGTGTGGCGATGCCTTAATACTATGTTGGATAATTTGGAAGTTTGGACTCCCGGCAGTAAGGCTACACTCAGTGAGAGAAATTGTTTCATATTTCTAATTTTTTTATAATTCCTGATTGACCTGTAACATTTATATGCCCTATAATTGATATCTGAAGTAATAAGAAGACTTATAATTATTAAATAACATGAAATTCTTATGAAAATAGAAAACCACACTCCTCCCAACTTCAACAGTATAGTGTGACAAATGATACCACCTTAACTTTTCATTAACCATCTGGTAGATTTCTTTCAAACTTGCACAGATGACCAGGCATAATGTGTAGATGGTCCTTCAGAAAAGATCTTTTCTGCAGTCATTTATACCAGAAATGAGACCCTTCGTTAATTACAGCATATAGTTTTCATTTACTATCTTGTCGATTTCATTCAAAGATGCATAGATGATTAGACATGTGTAAAGGAAAGTTTTCCCTTCCAACCATTTAAGATTGATTTCGAAGAAAAATTACGAATGTTTGAATAAAAAGTGAGTAAACCTGTTAAGTGCTTCTTAAGTTTAACTTTTTTGTAGAAAGTATTGAGGGCAATATCTCATATGCTTTCTGACACATGTAGTACAATATTTAGAAAAGATGCTGGCAACTGGATATGGTATATAATTGAAACGTAGGAATCGAAAATATGCAAATGCCGTCATGTCGTGAGACTTGGCGGAGTTACGGCCCTTTGAGTCTTACCGCTCTAGTGAGGTTTTTCTCACTTCAGCTTTCATGATGTTACTTTTGCTTCGAAACAATATAGCAATAATTCAGTTTAGCAATATCTCAACACGCACATGCCGGTATTCTAAAACCCGTCCAATTTACTTTAATAATGTTGTTCTCTGCAACACCATGAATAACTTAGCCATGAAGCTTACAAACTAAAATGTCAAATGCCTGGCTTAGAACCTTTGGTTTTAAAGTTTTTACGGTATGTAGATACCTCGGTATTTGACGAAAATGAATAAATATAGATACTTTATAACCCTGTCGAGACAACTCGAATTTAAGACAAAGAGTTTATTTTGGCGCAGTCTGAACACTTCAAAAATTAAAAAAAACTAATGCCGTAACATGCGACAACGAAAATCAGAGTTTCAGAGCGTATTTTTCCATTCAAAACAGCATCACTGGCATTCATAAAAAGAAGCTCACTAATCAAATGCCAAACAAGTGAACTCTAGGGCTGTTGGGTTGAAAAACACTCGACCCCCATTCCGTGACGGCGACATAGTCCCCTGCAGCATGAATTGCATAAGGCACTTTCACCCCGTCCCTGGACGTCACAAATTTACTGTCTACGAGCCTCCCGGCCTCGGTCAGCACCTGGATCTCATTATTATCTAGACACAGATACACCTCTCCTGTCTGGTGACAAGATACACCCCAGGGGGAAGCATTTATTGGGTATGTCCACTTGACTCGCCCCTGTGTGTCTACACATAGAAGAGCCTGTTTGTCTCGGTCAGAAACAAGAATTTCTCCGCCGGAGGTCGCCGACAAAAATCGTGGCCAACTAAACAAATCTTCGCCGGAACTGTTCTTGACAATGGACTTCAATATGGCTGCATCAGCGTCAATAATGTCGACTGATTGTTGATCAACGATACAGCACGAAACAACATACTTGTCGTCGGGAAGCCGGGCTATGCCTTCGTAAGGTTTTAAAGTGTCAACAGTTTCCTTCTCTTCCAGTACACCGACGGTTTCCACGAAAGCGAGTTGTTTCTGTTCCGGAAGTGTGATGACAGCCAGCAGGTTATCGTGGGCGGGGCATACACTGACGGGACAGTTCAGCGTCAGCTGTTCCGGCGGCTCACCAGAATGACGCGCGAAAAATTTAAACACTTGCCCATTATAAGCGTCGGTGACCACTACTGAGTCTCCTATTATAGCGATCCCTGTAAGTTGCCAACAGGTGTTGGTGGTGTCTGCTGATGTTACGTCAAACGTTACCTTAGCACGGCGTGGTGTGGCTCCGAATTCTGACCGCGCTGTGCCAGGCTCGGACCGTGGTGAAGGCGATGGAAGACTGAGAGACCGTGATGTTCTGGCTGAGTATAGAATATCTCTGGGCGTGCCAAGAAACGATGATCTGTTGCCGCTGGCGGAACCCGACAAACGTTTGGCAGGTATTGTGTAGGGACTTGCACTTTGGATAACCACGGAGCCTAACTTTGGAGGATTTTCAAATATTCTTTCAGTATCTACGTTTACAGCGAAATAAACGTTCACCGCTGGCAACTGTGTTGACAAGGCTTTTAAGACATTGTCATATTGTTTTATCTGTTTTTCGACTGTGGAAACACTGTTTAAGATGTCAATCGCGCTGCCTGTGTTACAGACCTCGTCCAGCTGATGTACTGTCTCGTTAATTTTACCGACGATGACCGTGGACTGTGTGCTGTCCTTGACCGCCGTATTTCCGGCCTCTCGGATAGTACTTTTCATGTCACCAATCTGTTGCATTGCGGTCTGGAAATAAAAGTTAAGTTTTGTTTCAAGGTCCGTTAACTCTGTCATTGCCGAATCTTTACAGCTCTTCAATGAGCTTTGGTTTGCATCTTCGCCGTACTGGTATTGCTTGGCAAACTGCACCTGTTTCTGTAAAGTGTTTCTGAGATGTTCTAACTTTGGTCGGAAATGTTCAACTGCTTCATCTATACCGACACACTCGCATTTATTTCCCCTGTGACGTTTAACAACACATAGTGCACATGCGGTAACGGCACATTTCAAACAGAAGAACTCCTTTAATCGACTTTTATGATCTTTGCAAGTCATACCGCCCATTTCGGAACCATCAGAAGTCCCGTGAAGTAACACAGCACTCAGTAAGCTACCCAGAAACGTGTCTGGTGGAAACTTGGCCGCCCAGTGTTTGGGTGCAAGTCCCGGTAATGGTCGTCCCACCTGGGTTCGATCATTAGGGCATTTGAAGTGTTCGGCGAACGGCTCTGTAACGGTTTGTTTGATGTGGTCCTCGAGGCACTGCTTACAAAAGCTGTGACCACATGGGAGAATTCTCGGGTCTCGGTACCGACCCAGGCAGATACTGCACATCAGGTAGTCATTCTCCACGTTACGCACGACCCTTTCCGACATGGTTTCTCACTACCTATTACGTGTTCCAAATAACCGTAAATCTGATAGTCTATTATATCCGCACATACTCTATTAACATGTACGTAGACACGTTATAACAAGTTTTATCTCTATTTTCATTATTTTAGCTTTATCAAGATACGTTCTTGTTCAATATTTTTATGATGTCTTTATATGTCTTAGGATATTTCACTTGTAACTAAATGTGAGATAAAATCAAATCAATATGCAAAACATACACTAACTTATTCACATTTATTTATATGGAGACACGCTACATTTGTTTACTTTCAGAAACGGATCAATATAATCAAACCAATGATCAACTGCAGTGTTCAATGTTCAATACGTTTATTCCGAACAAACTTTTACTACACGTAGACACAAATGTCCATGTATCTATATCAATATATCTATATTTTGTATTTTCTTTGTATTATTAAAGAGTTTACCCAAATATTTAGTTCAGGTATACTAAAATGCGTTGGCATTTTAAGGAAAATAATGAGTTTTACTTTAGTAATGAGAAATTAAAGGTGTCTTAATTGCCAAATTAATGCCCAAGATAGAAATGTTAAACTTAAACAAAAATAAATTAAACCTGTCGCGTTTAAACAAGTTATCCGTATTCCTGTATATTGAAACAGCGTGGAACGTTTAATAAGTTCTATTATAATAGCCACCATTTGGAGAGTGTCTGTTATTGAATGCAAACATTATAGAGATATTAGAAAAATAAACAATTACTATCTGCGTCATCCAAGTTTCGTTAAATTTATACAATTGATAAACAGCGTAAACCCAGCTGAAATAAAAAAAAACATTGCCACTTTTACTTTCAAGGCTTTTGAGATAAGATGCAGATTAGTTGTTAGTGTACGTGTTCTTTCCTAATACTCTTCCGGGTGAAAAATATGCCTTTAAAGTAAATTAAAGAATATTAATTGCTGTCTTAATGAAATAGTATTATATAATCGAATAATAAAATATACAATTAATTATGCCAGATATCATCTTGCTGTACCAATAAAAGTTACTACAAATGTTTTTGTTGTTATTTTGTTATTTCTGCTATGCTATATGGATCCTGTCAGATTTATTTGCATAATAAACGCTTCTTCTTCTTTGTTTTTCTTAATAATTTGTTTGTATAAAACAAACTCTAAAAATAAAAGAGAAATGCATCTCTCTTATCTGGTGACCATACGCCGTTGAACATGAAATGGTATTAATCTGAAAATACCGCAATGAAGATTCCATGTCCACCGCCATATGCACACCGTCGTTTGGGATGGATCAAAATTGTAAGTTGTTTATAAGTGTAAATATTGAGATGCGCTCAACCCGGGGCTAGGGGCTTGGGCAGTAATATACACTACCATTACTGCCCAATGAACAGGCTGAAACAAACCGCGCCTGCAATATTTTCATATGTGTCGTGTTCTGTGGCTTTAATCTATTTCTATACAAATTGTAGTTATCTAGTCTTCTTGTACAAATTCTTACGAAAACGTTGTAATACATATGAATACTTAAAATCCGGGTGTTTACCTAGCGTGCCTATTCCGCTGCGTTTATCCATTTGCAGAATGTAAGGCATGTGTTTTATCTTTACTGCAGGGGCGGAGCTTAGTAAAGTACTTGCAATAGGAATTTGTGTTGTTTTATTTTTAAATTGTATTCTAATCTTGGATTTGAAAGAGAAACTAAAATCAAAAACTAAAACGCCCAGATTCAAAACATACAAATCAACATGTTTAACTTAATCATTGTTGGTATTTGATTCCGTTTTTATATTCTGTATTTGTATAATTTATATAATATAGCGTATGCAGTGGTTACTCTGCCTGTTTCTTACGGTACCCCCTGCAGTAGGATCGTTATACTGGTCGACATCCTACTTTGACAGTAAGTTTTCGTTAACTGTTGTCAATAACAAAAGAAAATCATCAGTATCAAAAATGCTAGTTTTAGCAGCACCAGAGTTGTCTTTGACAATAAATAGAATTCTATCCGAATCAAATATGGTGGTTTTAGCAGCAACAGAAATATAACTCCTCCTTGACAATAAACTAGAATTTTGTCAGAATCAAATATGCATTTATTGTGGTTCTAGTAGCTAAAAGAATGATAACTCTTCGTTATCAACATTGTAAGTGTTGCACATATCAAAAAGGCCAAGAATGTCGAGTTGATGGGAAGGTTGAAGTTATTTCACCGAGACAACTTGTTTTTGCTTATATAAAAACCTGTTGGAGCAAGCGTGAGGTTGGTGCACCCCAGAACCTGGTTTAACCCCTCCTCCCCACCAAAAAATATGTTTTGCCACTGATCGTTTCAAAGCATCTAGGCAGCGTTGTGAGGGTGACATGACTGTGTTTTCTGGGTGTGGCGTTCTTGATATGCATTTTTACTTTTAAAACATCTCCTTTCACAAATTTCCTTTCCAGTTAACATACAGCTGTGCTACCCATTATGCAGTATTTAGGTAAGCTCATTGAAATATGATTAAATTAAGTTTATAACATAAATGTTTAATTATACATAGTTTTTTATATTAATTAAAATATCTTTTTGGTATATTTTACTCTTTGAAATCATTGCGGTACTCTTCAATGGCGGATGTTTTGAACATGTCCGAACAATTTCAGCAATAATAAATTTAAGGTTAATTTTCAATGCCAGCTTACCGATATACCTGTAAAGAATGTCCGGAATTCTTCGACAGGATGTTGATTTCGGTTCCCTCTTTAAGAAACTTGGTAAGATAATGACACACTGAAATAAGCGCTTCGAATAACATTGGATAAAGTTATTGAGGGAGTTCCGAATCTAAGACAGTTCCGAATCAACATTGACAATATTAAAATATTCAAGAATAACACATATTTATTTTCTCCTTAAGCATTGCAAAAGCACACCAATGCTGATTTGGTAGAATTGTCTGTTGAAGTGAAAACTGTCATCATGGTATAAGTCTTTGTTTCAATTTTTAGATAGGGATCATTTTTAAAGATTGATAGCTTAATGCTTAATGGGGGTTACTTTAAGTCTTAAGTCACCTAGTGGTAACTAAAGACATATGAGGGTTACCTGGTAACACAGAAAAAGGGATCATTTTTAAAGATTGATAGCTTAATGGGGGTTACGTAGGTGTTACCTAAAGATTGATAGCTTAATGGGGGTTACCTAGTGGTTACCTAAGACAAAGAAGTGTTACCTGGTAACCCAGAAAAAGTTGGTTTATTATTTTTAAACAATATAGAGAATTATTAGATATAGTTTCCCTAAAGACAAAGAACAAATACCTGATAACCAAACAAAGTTGTTTTAAATTTAAAGGAACTGGGTAACCATTCTTTGTCATTGGTAACCAGTAAGTAACTAAAGGTAATGTGCATTTGTGTACTTGAAATTGATTGATTAAAATGTTAATGTATTCAAATAGCTGGTTACCAAAGAAAAGGATGGAGTTACCTTGGTTACCAAAGACATAAAATGGTTACAAATACACTCAGTTGTGCAGCAGTGAACTTTCTTGTCCATATATGTCAATTGTACTTAACATTTGTACCCAGTGCACATTATAACGCATATGATGTGTTAAGTTCGGACAATGTTCCCTTGAAAATTAACAACAGGGTCAAATGACCCCTAGTTTAAAAATAAAAGCTATTAAAAATACAGAATGAGACTGAAGACACGCCTTTTCTGTCTGGAGACTGGGTTCAGCAGAAGCCTATGATAATGTCAGCAGTTCTCTAGTAAATAACCTTTTAAGTGGAGAAATGAAAAGCTTCATGCAGTCATATTGTAAGATTTGGAAATAATTTAGAAATATTCCTTTACAGGACATCATCTGGAGGAGATTAGAGTGCGAGCCTTGGAGAACATCCTGTCCAAGCTAGAACACAAGTTGATCTGTGACTCAGACCTGGTCCAGGAGAGGCACTTGTTTATCAGACTCCTAGAATGGTTCAACTTCCCCAAATCTCCAAGACAGTCAGATGTTCTCAACTTACTGTTAAGATTGTCTGAGGTAATCAAATGATCTTCATAATATCCTAATCTTTAACTGTCAGATATAGAAAGCTTTTGATAAACATGTTTTCTCAAAGTTGCTGTCAAAAATCTTCAGTAGTTGGTAACTGAAATAAAGGGAGGTCGTAGATTACAGAGGTCATCTGATTACAATTATAAAGCTTTCGTCTTTCCCAGTTGAATATAAAGCAGTTTGCTAACCCCTTTTAAACACTTAGTTTGCTGGCCCCTGTAAAACACTTGGTTTGCCCAAACCAGCAGAGAGATCCTGGCAGGTAGCTCAAAAAGGGGCTAAAACAGCTTGGTAAGAGAGTTTTGTTTCTTGAGTTTAATAGATGAATTTCAGTACAATAGTTTAGCTTGATAACAGTGACTTTCAAGAAAACTACTTGGCCAGTGTATGACATTGTTAACCTTCATTAATCACATCACTTGCTGGAAATGTCTATATATGGCTATAGCTGAAATGGCAATCAGTGCCCAAGGTTATAAAACTGAGCATGGAAACCAGTCTCAAATGTCAAGCATCTGATTGGCTGAAATGGCGACCAGTCGCCATTTCAGCCAATCAGATGCTTGACATTTGAGACTGGTTTCCAATCTCAGTTTTATAACCTCCAGCCCTGATTAAAATCATCTCCTGAAAACTGCTATGCTATCAGGATTTAATAACAGGTAACTTAAACGTGATTTTTTATCACTAACCCTTTGAACCAATTTGATTGTCGCCTACAAAATTGCAAAAGTGAAAGTAAACATAGTATTTTAGACCATGAAAAGTGTTGACAGCCAGCGTAAGACATATTTTACTAACTATATTAAGATATATGTGTTTATGCAGTATTGCATTAATTTTTAATGTAATGACATCTTCAGATCATTTTGCGAACGTTATAAATCATGCTTCATGTGTTGACAATTTCTAAAATTAGTAATCGGGGGGAAAACCACTAACTTTAGTGAGATTGCTGAAATGATGTCATTTTTCAAGGGGCAGGCAGATTGAATTTGAAATGGCATTTGAATGGTTTAGTGCATAATAATTGATGAGCAAAATCTAAAAATTAAAAAACCCATAATTTTGTTATGTCCGCTTTTTTTTTTTTTTTTTTTTATTTAGTTAGTTAATATTAAACTATTATATATACAAGTTTATTTTTATTTTACTGTAATGATATTAGAAATCTATATATCTGTAATGATTACAGCACACATCAGCAGCTGAGGTATTACTGGATATTGGAGGAATTGAGTTTTTGACTGTTCTTCGTAAAGATGTGTCATCAGCTCTGCAACCAGTGGTTGACCAGATACTTGAGAATACAATGCGGCTTCCTGATGTACAGGTCCAGGATCACGCACCAGAGTGTATCTACCAGAAACACAATGTTACAGGTATGTAGACTTAGGATCATGCACCAGAGTGTATCTACCAGAAACACAATGTTACAGGTATGTAGACTTAGGATCACGCACCAGAGTGTATCTACCAGAAACACAATGTTACAGGTATGTAGACTTAGGATCACGCACCAGAGTGTATCTACCAGAAACACAATGTTACAGGTATGTAGACTTAGGATCACGCACCAGAGTGTATCTACCAGAAACACAATGTTACAGGTATGTAGACTTAGGATCACGCACCAGAGTGTATCTACCAGAAACACAATGTTACAGGTATGTAGACTTAGGATCACGCACCAGAGTGTATCTACCAGAAACACAATGTTACAGGTATGTAGACTAATGCAGTAAGATACATAGCTGATGTACAGAAATAAATCTATTTGGTTGATAAGTCTGACATTGTAAATTGGGAATCAGTGCTCCTGATCAGATGGCATAGATGTGCTGGCTGGTCTGGATCTACACTGTTTATCCATGCCGTAACAGTATATTATATATGGAGAAATGGGTTAAATTGTTTCTTTGGTATTTTTAATTTACATACAGGTACATTCTATTTTTTACATAAAAGAAGTCATATTTTTCAAACTGCAACAGGACCAGTGGTTTGTTTTAACACTGATCCAACTTGGCTTTAAAACAGTAAACTAACATACTGGTTATAAGACATAATATTTTGTTGCATTTATGAATATTACAGAAAATAAAAAAATTGATAATATTGAATTTTTAATCAGTAACCTAAACTTGTAACAAATGTTTAACTCTGATTGATGCAGGCGTGACAACTGGAATGGAGACCACACTGGAATCCATGACAACAAAACACACCCTTGAACATTCTGTGACTCCCAGCTCTCGCCTAGCTACAGACTCGGGTCATAGACTTCCTGACTATAGAGAACCACCCCTTGGCTTCTTTGAAGGTGAGGCATGGACGAACAGAGGAGCTAATTTTGCACTTGATGGACAACAACAACAACAAAATCCTTTACATGTGGATGTCGGAATAGGTAAATCATTGCTTTCAGAAAATAGAAGTTTCTTCACATTTATTCTTTGGTAAGATATGGGACAATTTTCCATACCGTAACCATATAGTGTCACATGTGTCTGTACTCAATTTTCGCTCATAATAATTATTGTACTGGTTTACCATTCATGACAGAACTGGTTTATTTTATGTCTTTCTGCTGAAAACTGTACACAGAATGCATGCTCTTCACTATTACTGAAGATAATGTTGATCTGAGTCAGACATGTAACAATTCTACTTACAGATGGTAGTTCATGCTTCAAGATGACAATATTTCCATGGTTACCCCTTACCCCGACAGACAGGCATGTCATTACCTCAACTAACAGGTGAATAAACCTAGATTAATCTATAGGATTATTAATTTTTTCAGCGCTGATCGCAGTATTTTTTGGCATAAGCTGTCTAAGCTGTTAGTTTTTCAACAAATGAAGTGTTGTAAATTATATGTGTTTATATTATTATGTGGAACAAAAATAAAATATAATATTTCTGTTGATGCCTATTTTTAACAGAGAGACATCTAGCATGGTGTTGTTTATGATTATTGGAACACTTTTTATACACAAAGTTCAATCATAATTGGTGGTGCAGCAAATAAGTTGTTTGCTGCTCAAGCGAAGGACCTGTGTTCAATTCTCATTAAGAGAAGTGATTACTATTATTATTATTATTTTTGGTTTGGGGTTGGGGTGTAATAATTTAAAATGCACCAAATTTTCACTTTGTTACGCATATTTTTATTTGCATGAAATCTATAAAAAAAAAGCTGTGTGAAAGTTACTCCAGCTCCCAGTTCATTTTGTTAAACATTGCTTTATTGTTGATACTGAGATATACTTGATGCTGATGCTGAATAAATACTGTATACATCAAACTGTTGCGTTTGTAGCTCTCTGCAGAGTAGAGAAGCTTCGATGCTGGTCAGTACGTGTGAGTTCCTCAGTGACGTTGTGTTCCAGGACTTCCCAGCCGAGAGTTTTCTTCAGAGACCTAACATCATTAAGGTAAACTTGAGTTACTACCAGTGTAGAGCTGTTGGAGTAATTGTTGAGATTTCTTTATGTTTATTTTACAGTGTTAGTGTAAAATGGTTTAGATGTTTATGTAGCTAACATGAAATTGTATCTAACCATAACTGATGATCAATTTTATACTGTCATTTCTTCATCTAGAACCTGGTGTCACTACTGACGGGTCCGATGCAGGACATGGGCAGACCCCGGCTGCAGGCTGTCCGCACACTGGCAGACTATGCTGCTTGTCTGGCCAGTAAGATTAACTGTCATCAGGATCCAAATCTCTACACTGCCAAACAAGGTACTGACAAGATTTTGCTTAAACTAGTCATTGCAAAGCTTAACATGTTCAATAATTGGTGTAGTTACTCAACCATTAGTTTGCATTTTAGTTCTATTTACAACTAATGTCTTAAAGTGCCCAGCTGGCAGCCCTTCCTTACTGTTAACTATCAGAGCTGGTAGCTACCTAAATTTTGATTTTCTGCTCATCTTCTGACAGCAGAAAGTTGACCCTCTAAACCCTGGATACTACTTATATCCATGTACTTCCAGTGTAGTTCTAGTTCATCCTGCACATCTATGCAGTCAGATCGTGATCTGCTGTTTGCTGTTAGATTCTTATTTCTGAACAAGAAGCTGTTTGTGCAGATCTTGATCAGATTTTGTGAATGAGCAGGCTGAGTTGCATCTACACTGGTTTCACGTGGGATATATCATTAAGCTGTATCCATGGAGCATCTACACTGGTTTCACGTGGGATATATCAGTAAGCTGTATCCATGGAGCATCTACACTGGTTTCACGTGGGATATATCAGTAAGCTGTATCCATGGAGCATCTACACTGGTTTCACGTGGGATATATCAGTAAGCTGTATCCACCAAGTAAAGGGTTAAAACAGATTTTAAAAAATACAATTGTATGTTTTTTATGCCCCCGCCATGAAATGGCGACGGGCATTAAGAGTTGCTCCTGTCCGTCCTTCCGTCCGTCCGTCCGTCCGTCCGTCCGATATTCTCGTGAACGCAACTCCTCCTAAACTACTGGTGGGAATTTAATGAAACTTTACCACAATGCTTGGCTTGATATGTAGTTGTGCATGAAGGTGGGGTTTCGCTCTTACGTGTTCCGTTCAGAAGTTATGGCCCTTTGATACTTCCATTTACATTAGTTTTAATAGGAATATATCTTGTGAACGCAACTTCTCCTTAACTACTGGTGGGAATTTAATGAAACTTTACCACAATGCTTGGCTTGATATGTAGTTGTGCATGAAGGTGGGGTTTCGCTCTTACATCTTCCGTTAAGAAGTTATGGCCCTTTGATACTTCCATTTACATTAGTTTTAATAGGAATATATCTCGTGAACGCAACTCCTCCTAAACTACTGGTGGGAATTTAATGAAACTTTACCACAATGCTTGGCTTGATATGTAGTTGTGCATGAAGGTGGGGTTTCACTCTTACATGTTCTGTTCAGAAGTTATGGCCCTTTGATACTTCCATTTACATTAGTTTTAATAGGAATATATCTCGTGAACGCAACTCCTCCTAAACTACTGGTGGGAATTTAATAAAACTTTACCACAATGCTTGGCCTGATATGTTGTTGTGCATAAAGGCGGGGTTTTGCTCTTACATGTTCTGTTCAAAAGTTATGGCCCTTTGATACTTCCATTTACATTAGTTTTATTCTTATATTTTGTGTTAAGCAAAATATGCATTTTGCCCATAACTTTAAAACTACTTGAGATATTGCCTTGAAACTTGAAATATATTTTCACCATCAAAATCTACACCATAACCAACAAGATCCATAACCCTGCTTCCAATATTTTTTCAAATTATGCCCCTTTTTCACTTACATTTTGTGTTAAGCAAAATATACACTTGACGCTTAACTTTCTTATGAAAGGAGGGATTTCAAAATAACTTGGCAAAAATGTTCATCATGACAAGGTGGTGTGTCGCATACAACACCCATGCCTGTAGGTCCAAGGTCAAGGTCACTGTTACTAAAAATAGAAATTTCTTGCAAAATTGTGTCGGCTCTGTAACTTTGTTATTTGTCATTGGATTTTTAAATAACTTGGTTTAATCGATCACCATATTAAGACTGTGTGTCACATACATTCCCAAGCCTGTAGGTCCAAGGTCAAGGTCACTGTTCCTAAAAATAGAATTTTCTTCTCCAGGCTGTAACTTTGTTTGATTTCAAAATAACTTGGCACAAAATTTTTATGTTCACCATGACAAGGCAGTGTGTCTGCACAATACCCATGCCTGTAGATCCAAGGTCAAGGTCACTGTTACTAAAAATAGAATTTTCTTGTAATAGGAATATAATTATCTCGTGAACACAACTTGTTCTACACTACTGCTGGGAGCTTTATGAAAAACCTATAGCGGGGGCATCCGTGTCCTTTGGACACATTTCTAGTTTTAAATAAAATTATTCTGTCCTTTACTTAAGTTCCTGGAAAGAATTTAAGGAATTACTCAATAGTTTGATATAAAAACGATAGTAAATTCTGCTTGTAAAGTTATTACCAAGGCATTAAATCTGTCCTTGACCGAAAAGCAACAATCATGTTTAGAAGTGACATGCAAACTGATAAAAATCTTGTCTGATAATTTTACATCAAACTTTAGATTTTAGTACAACCCCATCACCGTTCTCAACACCTAGCAGTTCTGCCTCAAACAACAACAAGGGTAATGCAAGGGAAGGTGGACCATCTGTGATTGGCTGGACTGACATGCGTCACCGTGGTGACGGGAGAGATGGAGATACATCTGCTTCTTCTACTGGGTACATACCAATACAACATCTTCTTTAAAATCTTGATCTAAAATAAAAGTCTATAGAGATCATGTGTTTTGAATCAGATGATTTATTGCACAACTTGTTACACTGAAGTTCAAAGGATAAATTGTACATGAATAACTGCAGTAATTTCTCATTGAGCTGACATCATTATTTTCTTTCTTACTGGATAAGTGTTTCTGCGTGTTTTACCGGGGAAGAAAATAATGATCTTTTCTCTAGGGAAAAGATAAAATTTGCGTGCTTACTTAAGTGACGTCACTACTTAACATCATGAGTTTATGTTAGTGGAGTATTTTAGAAAATTAGGTATGTACATCAGTGTTTTAGCGTATGGAAACAAAAGAGCCTTGCTCCTGCCTAACAGTTCACCCTTGGTAACAGAATTTTTCATCTTCACCGGATGTTCATGGAAGATACTTCCAATTCTACCCATAGGTCATCTCGAGCATCAAGTGTAGGCTTGAGTCCTGATGGGGAGAATGATCAGCTAGATTTTGAAGACATGCCATCACTACAGTTCATCCAGATGACTATCCCACAGTTCTGTGCTCTCATTCTCGAGAAGTCCCTTCCATTGTTGAAGACCAGTGATGAAGTCATGACAGCAGAAGTGTTCCGTCTGCTCAACACAACCTTGGAGATCATTGTTTCCATAGTAACACCTGACCTTTGGCAAGACCAAACAATGGCTGCCAGAGAATGTGTAAGTGTTCTTGTAAAAACATTAAAATATATATATATATATAAAACATTTATTTAAAATAAATTTGATGTTTTGTGTGTTACATTTGTTTTTCCTTGCAAGAATTTTGTGTAAGCTTTTGACTTTATATATTTTCATTTTCAGTGTGAAAAGTTTACAGAAAGTCTAGACGTACTGGCAGACCTACTACAGTATCATCACCATAGCAACATGCCATATGACCTTGAGAATAGTGAAGTTCAAGGACCCAGTGACCTTGTGCAGCACAGACTGGCTTACATAGGGCTCAGTGTGTTCCTGGGAAAGTTTCTTAAAATGCTTATTCCTTTAGAAAAGGTATCATTTTTATTAATTTTTTTTTTGGCACAATTTAACTATTTTCTGTTGACAACCATTAAAACATGGTTTAATGGAAGACTGCATCCTTATTTTATTTATAATCCAACAATCAAAATGCACCATGAGATTGTTGAAATGTAAAAATGATAATAGATCAATGAAAAATAAAAATGATAATAGATCAATGAAAAATGCAGGAAATTGTAGGCAAATTATATCTTTATTTTGATAATGTTTCAATTTATTATAATATATAACTCAGAATTTATAGTTGATTATAAATTGCATGTGATAACTACAAGAGTAGTGTAATACGTGTATGGTTATTTTAACATGATAGGTTCATGTTTTTCTTGCTTTCATGGTTATGAGGCAATAATTGATCATATTTTCAAATGTTTATCCCTGAAAGGTGCAGTAAATGATAGTTTTCTGTGAAATCTTTAATTTTTACCTGTTTTTTCTTAATGGTTACTTTAATATTTTGTATCAGCAAGATTATTTTAAACATAAACAATTAAAGTTGAAATGTACGTTTTCATGTGGCCACTTTCAAGATAAGTATTTTTTATTTTATGCTTTTCAGTGAATTATAGAATTTTCCCGGCAAAATAAAAGTGGTGTTTCACTGTTTTCAAACAGTGGAATATCATTTTTATTTTTACAGATTTTTTTCACATTGGTACCCAAACGCATATAACATACCAAATGAGAACATTTAGAAAACGGGCTCTAATGTGTATATTTGACATCATGACGTCACGTCATAAACAAGCGGATTTGGTGCCGTTTCTTGAAACTTTTCTGTCAAATTCATGCAAATTTTCCACTAAAAGCATAAAATAAAAAAAAAATTTGTTTTTACCAGTGAAAGATAGAAATATATTGCACTCGTGAACTCGGGAATTATGTATTTTCTGAGGCTTTGCCACTCGTGAAATTAGAGTTGGTCACCAATTTTACAATCTTATAAGGTTATGACTTAATGATAAGCCAATTGTCTAATATATTTTCATTTGCAGTGTCGTGGAGTTGTCTCAGAAATGTTGCTGTCTGCCATGAACTTGATGGTTTATGATGAAAGCCTTAGCAACACACTGCCTGACCTTCAAGTATTGTTGCTAGGTTACCTCAAGCAGCTAGATGAAGGAAGATATGGTGTTTATGTTTCCACGGCAACCATCTGTCAGTCTCTCCACAAAACATGCAAATTCTTAACATACTCCCAAGAAGAGGTAAGACATAATTATCATTTAGAAGCTTTTTCAGTTAGCAAATAATACCCTCAACATAATGTTATAAAAGATCACACTATTTATTTTATCCAATTTAAGCTTAATACAAATCATTACAAATCATTAATTCAAAAGATATTTTCTAAAATTACTTGACATCAATCAAGATCTTTAACTTAAAAACATTTTATTTTAATGCTCATTACATGAACACATGTACACTTGACAAAACATAGTTTTAAATTGGTCCTTAATTAATTTTGTGGTTGTATTTTGAAAAATACCCTCTAGAATAATGAACTTAATTAGGAAGGAATTGCAAGTAGAGCTAGTTGATAAGGAAAGCCGTTTAATTTTTACCCATTTGAAAATAATTCAGTCTCATAACTCACTTATATGGAGCATCCATGGCACTGCATTCAGAGTTACAAATTTGACAATCACAGATGGCTGGTAGTCATAATGGATTTTGTGGCTCACTTGATTTGAGCATGTAGTCATACCTGCTCTTTTAATTTCTGTGATAAAATTATCAATTTAGCCTGTGGAAGGTCTATGATATTACCAAGTGTTGAGCTTATACTGCATGATGCCCAAATGTTATTCTAGCTAGCATGTTTTAGTATAAAATTTAATTTGCCTGAGTTGTGAAACAAGCTATTTCAACTTCCTATTCATCATTCTCAATGGCCGTTTATCATGTCAAAACCGGTGCTTTAATTGCATGTGGACTGAGGTCCTGTCTCGTAGGTGGTGCTGTTCTAAGGCAGAGGCTCCACCCCTAAACAGCAATTCCTCCACATATTCTTAAGCAGTTTGTATCATTGTTTATTACATGTGTTACTTTAAATAGTAACAAATAATGACCAAAATTCCTGGGTACTTTGCATGATAAAGGGCGGGCAGAAAACCTGATATCGCGGGCCGAAAACCTGATATCGCCGAAATCCCGTATCACGAATTATGGCACGTGGTAACCATTGATACAGGATTTAACTTTTACATTTTAAGATGGCGACGATTGAATCGATCGAGTCTCATTCAAGTTTTTCGGACCTAGATGCAACAAGTAGCATATTTAAATAAGAACATGCATGCTAACATGAGACATATTCTAAGAGCAATAACAATGACAAGAGAAACATGGAGAAATAGTACATACCTGGGGACAACCAAGAACAAAAAGCACTGCAATTTCAGAATCATGTTCCTTCATATTTCCTTTAGGCCTTATGCCCATTATTCTTTGAAACAAGATATTCCTGTTATGTATTTGTTGAATTGAAGCTCGCAGCAGCGTTATGAGAATGAAACACTCACAAATAACAGCCTTTACATACCCATACCGTTGTAAAACACTTCCAGAAATCACATTTTCACAATCTCATATCTTGCACAATTTTATAAAATCGTTCGAAGACATAGGTGTAATCACTTAAAACAAAATAAAACTAAAAAATCAACTGACATCAACTTGCTCTGTTACAGTTTCAAAATGTAAACAATCTTTAATTACGTCACAAAACTCTATATGACGTAGTAGCGAAAGCATTTATCGTGACGTAGTTAATTAATGAATAGACGATTGCTCAGTAAATATATCAATTAACAGAGCAGGAAAATGGCAAACATTGATATCAGCCCGCCACATGTAATAAAATGGTTATAAACCAGTGTTAAAGGGCCGGAAGGTGATCTCGGCCCGGCCAAGCAACATAGGCCCTCGAGCTAAAGCTCTCGGGCCAATATTGCTCTTCCCGGCGGATCAAACATGGCAACTACAGTAAAATATGCATATGAGAAATAGCCACACTCAGAAAACACAGCCTCCGCACACAGCCAAAAAGCAGAGTTAACAAGAACATAGGTATATAAAATGATTTCAATTTCAAATAATGCACCACTAACAACTAACAAACATGAAAACCTGAGGGGTTACCACCTTGGAATGGTCGGTGGCAAACGATATGCCACTAGAGGTATAAAGCAGGTTGTAAGACTTACTTAGGTTTTCAGCATATCCCAGACTCTTCTTTCTATTGGGAACACCCTTCTATTGTTCATTTTGTTTATAATGGTAGTTGACTTTACTTTTCAGGCATCAAGAATGTCAAAGGAAATATTGAGCATGTGTGAAGGTGGTTTTATCAGCCTTCCTTATCACAGACATCTCAACTATGTGACAGAAACAATCAGGCTCTGTTCGGACATGTAAGTTATCAGATTTATGCTGATGGGTTAAGATGATAGACATTTGTTACGGTAGAATAAGTAGTTTAATCATTTAGTATCATGTGCAGCTATTGTAGATCAGATCAGACGGCACATGTCTTTGAAGAGAAAGTAAACACTTTACTCTATAGATACAGCTTATCCCTGTATTCCATGGGATATGGCTGTTATCCATGGGTAAACTGTAGATCCAGATCAGCTTATATATTTGTGCTTCTGATTTGGATCTACACAGGTTCCTTAAAGATGCATTAGGTTATTTCTGACAAAGAAGCAAACACTGTAGTAATACGCAGATTTGTAGGCTGATCTAGATCTACACTTGTTGAGCATGTGATAAAACGTGTTTAATATCGAGTGAAGGGTTATATTACTATGAATGACCTGTGTAGATCTGGATCAGCCTGCACATCTGTGCATTCTTACCAGGATCTACGGTGTTTGCTTCTTGGTTAGAAATAGCCCAATGAACCTTAAAGTGACTTGTGTGAATCGAAATCAGAAGCACGAATTTACAAGCTGATCTGGACCACAATGGTAGCAAATGGTATTGTTGTATCCATGGACCAAAGGTTTAAAATTGAAGGCTTTGCCACTGTATTATTTTGTTCGAGATTTAAATCTACCAAGTGATTACAAACTACACAATGCTTTATCTTTAATTACAACTGCAGTGGTATCTTATTGTAGTGGAAATTGTTTAACCTTTACTGGCATGATATAAGATAACTTCATGTACAGTTTTCATTTAACGGAGCAGAAATGTCATGCAAAAATGGTCTGGATAGCTCTTTGTGTGTAACAACTTCTTGGATGTGGTGAAAATATTACTTTGAAGACCATCTGATATGTGGGGTTGGCATCACCTGCCTCAAAGATGCAAGTTGTTTGAACATAGGGCTATTCATCAAAAAAGGACTTGGTATAAGGTCCTTAATGTAGATTCAGGAGATTGATATTGAAGTATTTTTTATGTGTTCTATAGCGCTACAGTGTCCAGGTACTATTTGCACAACAATAATAAATCACTGACTGAAGCTGTATGTTCATGTATGTTTGAGAGGTCAGAAGGGATATGTTCTATGTATGTATAATGTGATTTGGTTTGTACAGTCTGTCATTGTCTTACTGTTAAGATATTCAAGTGCTTAACCCTTTACTCAAAATAATTGTAATTTTTTTTATAACAGTCTGAAAATTCATGTAATCATTATTTAATTGAGAAGTTTTCAGTTTAATTGTAATAAATAAATTACTTTCTTAAATAATGGTACCTATCCCAGCAAAGAATAAAACCTGATATAAAACAAATTAAAGTACATGTATCATTAATCATTGTGTTTGTGTCATTTCACTGCAAGTGCTACTCAGGGCTCTCACTACTTGCACATCAGGGAGAAGTTTTGTCATAATTGTACTGAATAAAGGAGAAGTTTGCAGTCCACAGCATTCTTTCCCTATATAGTCTATACAAAATGACTTCCCCCATATCTCAAAGAGGGGAGAGGTCTGGTCACTTTTGAGAGACTACTTCTCCCAAGTCTCCCTCTATTGAGAGCCCTGGTACTGTTGTATGGGTATGTTGTTTGTTTGTCAGGAGTGTATCTTTTTTGTTTGTTAAACCTTAACTCTATTATTATGATATGATATATATCCATGTGTGACCAGTGTAGATCTAGATCTGCCTGCACCTCTACTTAGTCTAATCAGAATTTACACTGGAAGTTTTTATATTCATTTCATTATTTCTTACCAAAATCTAACAGAAAACCATAAAATGTCATGCCCATGAATTGTGTATTTTAAAAATTCATGAAATTAACTGTTCATGAAAGTCAGTTCATGTACACATGAAGTATTAGCCCATATATTTCAGTTGTTCCAAATCACAACACTATGAGGCCCTGCAAGCAGCATACAGAAAACTAGTGCTCAAATCCCTGTCACACCCTGTAGACAAAGTACGACTACATGCTTACACAGTTGTCTTGCAGACAGTAAAGGTAGGTGATAATAAAACACAAACACTGTTGGAAAAATACAGCTTTTTTTGAGGATAGGTTGTTAATAATCAATCTTTAAAATAATTGTTGCAAATGGATTTTATATGTTAAACAGGATAGAAACAAGTCTATAGTTTGAGAACAATAATTGGTATTCTTCATTCTGTATTTATTTTGTGAATTCCTCCAATTTGTCTGATTTGTTGGATAAAAAATATATTTACTGACATATTTCATTGTCTTGTTTAATAGACCCACCTAAGTGTAGCGAAGGCATCAGATCCGACGTCCACATCCTGTACCAAGGTGAAGTTCATCATCAATGCTGACATGCTGTATGAAATCATTGTATTTGGTCTGGCAGATAAAGATGCCAAGGTATGCTAACCAGACTGTAGTTAGTTCCATTTTTTTAATATGAAAATGTTTTGGATAATCAGTAATTGAATATTTTCATTACAGATAAAAGCTTAACTTTAGTTTTACATGTTTTTTTTTGTAGAATTTTCTGAACATGACCTGGCTCCAAGGTTACAAAACTGAGCATTGACACAAGTCTAAGGTTTCATAATATGATTGGTTGAAAGTAAGCAGTGTCTCTGAACTCAACAATTATAAGCTTGAAATCAGAGACTTGTTTAAATGCTCAGTTTTATTTTTGTGTTCTGAAGTTTTAAGAAACTTCCCTTTCAATCTTCCTGTCATACTCATTATTGTACATCTTACATAAACCTTACCTGCTAAATTCATGTACTGAACTCTTTCATACTGAGCTTGTCTGCTAATTGTTCATTAATGTGTTGTGCTGAAAAGCAAATACTATAGAGCTAGATATATGGTACTGGTCTACACAAGTTGCAAGTGTGGTTTCAGTCATAATTTATACCGAAAGGATTAATTAAGAATACAAATTATTTACTCATATCTTCAGATGAATTACACATTCCACAAATTTCTATTCCAGGTGTGTAGCAGTGCCTCAGACATTGTGTGCCACTTGTTGAAGAGTCAGCTCCTGATGACCCCTGACCTCTGGCAGAACCTCCTTCAGGTTGTCATGAGGTCACTTCCTGTTCTACAGGTATACATGTCTGATCGTGTCTTTTTTAAAATCAGTTTGAACATTTATATGTCTGAGTTTAGATCTTTACATCTTATGAAAACAGAACAAAAGCTGCCATTTCCCAGCTGGAATGAAACATTATGTGAAAGTACTGTTTTCTTTCTGTTTGTTAATTTTACATTTTTCCCCCAAAGCTGGGAAACCAAAAGCACCGAATTCCCAAATTTCCGATAGGGTTACAACAGCAGCGAATCTAATAGATTTTGTTTACAATGATATCCTTTGACTTGGAATGGGTTGTCAAAGTTCGGTTTCCACCATTTTGATCAGAAACTATTATGTTTACTGTTTGTCAATAATTTGGTATAAACATAGATTGTTTAACATAACTAATGACATGTTTCAGTCATATGCCGGGCCAACAACAGTGCTGGGTACCACAGTTCTCTCCATGCTGGAACCAAGAACCACAGAATCAGCCAATGAAATCCCACTGCTAGACAAACTCCGAGGAACACTGAGATGTATGCTGTCCTCGGATCTCAAGTAAACAAACTATTTTCATTCATTAGGTTATTTTTGAAATTTAGCCAGTACTGTTATTGTTTGTTGTGCAGAAATTCCTTGATTAAATAGGGTACAGTGTAGACTTAGATCAGACTAGACATATGCACATGCTGATCTGGCTCTGTTAAGAATGCAACGTGTATGATTTAAGTAACAATCTTATAAAAACTTTTGCAGTTGGCTAGCCTTCCCGGCCAGCACGTTTTACAATTTCATCCACCTGAAAATGGTTTACCTGCCCACTCAGTTTTTTTTTCCTTTTAACCAAGATAAGAACCTTTGTTGTATTCTAATTAGTTGGGCAGGTACTTATTTTGATGACTATGTCGTGTCTTGTACTTTTAAACGGTCAGACTTCTAAAGGACGTTCAGTTTTAACCCTTTCCTGTATAGATACACCTTTATTGCTAGGGCGAACAGTTTAGATCCAGATCAGCCGGCACATCCGTGCCATCTGATCAGGATCTAAACTGTTCGCTTTTTGATTCATTTGGTTATTTCTGACCAAAATGCGACCAGTGAAGATCCTGATCAGACGGCACGGATGTGCCGGCTGATCTGGATCTACACTGGTCGCACACACATAAAAATGCGTATATATCTAGGAAAGGGTTAATAATGTGTATTGATAAGCATTGCTGCATTGTCAGGGTGAGATCAGAAGCTTTGAAGAGGCTGTCCTGGTACCTGTCCAATGAGACTAACAGCAGCAAAAAGTTACCCGTCTTCTCAGAACTGGATGTGTCCAACCTGGCCAATGTGTTTATTGTAGACACCCCAAGGTCGGTAGAGGAGGATCTCGGCAGATCTGTCTTCCAGGTAGGTTTACATCTTTGCTATCAATGTTAACATTTTCACTGTGCTGTAAACTTTTTTGGACACCTTCATTGAACTTCTGGAAATATTAATACCTTTACAGTAATGTATACCTTCCACCTTAACTAAACAGTAAAATCTGTTTTTGTGTAGCCCTTTCAAAGAAAAGGCATAGGGATTGCTTTGTTAGTCAGTCCGTCACAAATACTTAATGTTGCTGTAACTTTGCCATTTCTTAATATTTCTTCATGAAACTTTAAAATTATATTGCTTCTGACAACATGTTTGTGATAATGCCAAATATATAGATAGATGTTGATAGAACCTTTTGTCATGTCTTACAGATTTTCAGTTAAGCTGCATTGTTTTGCACTTTAGTAATGAAAAAAACTTGTTTGAAGTTGCTATTTGATTACAGAGAATTTGTGTTTACTGGATAAAAACTGGCTTAACCTGCATAGATTTAAGGATTGATCATACATAGAGCAGAAATAAGATGTTTACTGATAAAACAATGAATTTGATTAGTTTCGATATAATCTTTATTATCTTATGCAGGTTGATGGGTTACGGAAGGTGTATGAGATATTTACATCGCTGTCAGTAGACCCAGGTGTGAAGAAATCAGCTGTTGATCAACTTGCAATCATTTTACAAGGTACACTGTGTTACATACTTCATCTTACATTAAAAAGTGCTGATTCTGTAGCCACTAATAGGCTATATTCCATATTTAAAAGTATCTTTTTTCCCCAATTTTCAGTAAATAAGTATCCCACTTGAAATTTTTCAAAATTAAGTTTTTCAAATAGCCATATTTGGAAGCAAACATTACTAAAATATGAATAGTGCTGTCAACTGCTGCGACAACTGCATCTAAATGAGAAAAAATCTGAATTTGACAATGTTGGACTTATTTAAATTCTCCTCATTTTAGACAAAATACCAACATTCTCATGTTAAATGGCTAACAGGACAAAAATTTAAAATTTAGTCATCGTAGAAATAAATCCTGGCTAAAGTGTGACTGAAAACAGTTTTTAAATTTCAATGCTTAAATGTATGAAAATATCCCTGAATGTGATTTGTTTCTATTTTATCTAGATCCCACATTACACGCTGCATTTAAGAAAGATGGGGGAGTAGAAAAGATTCTAGAACATCTACAGCTCGGTGTCCTTAGAGATGGGGACTCTAACACTGTGAGTATACATCACTACAGCCAGGCTATGTAAGACTCTTTCTTTCCCCTTGTATTAACCCTTTCCTCTATATATGCACATTTTATCATTTGTGTGACCAGTCTAGGTCCAGATCAGCAGGAACATTTGTGCCTTCTGATCAGGATATGCACTGTTCACATCTTGGTCAGAAATAACCTAATAAATCAAAAAGTGAACAGTACAGATCCTGATCAGATGGCACAAGTGTGCTGGCTGACCTGGATCAACGTTGTTCGCACATGAAATAAAATGTGTATATTTGGAGTAAAAGCTGATTTTCTGTAGAAATGAGAGATATAAAGAATGTGTTGATTTAAGTATCGAAACAGGTATCTGATGTATCAATCAAGTACCAAAAAAAAAGGATTATGACTCTGTGATGTAATTTTTTACATGCATGATATTCAAATAGGTAGTGGTGTTTACATCAGTTTAACCATTTACCATTGGGATACTATTTTACAGATGTGCAGGCTGATCTGGATCTAAACCAGTTGCCCATGGGGTATACTTCATATGCCATGGAGTAAAGTCTTAATCATTTCTTTTCATTAACCCTTTCCTCCATAGATACACCTTTATTGCGAGGGCGAACAGTTTAGATCCAGATCAGCTGGCACATCTGTGCCGTCTGATCAGGATATAGACGGTTTGCTTTTTGATTTGTTAGGTTATCTCTGACAAAAATGCGACCAGTGCAGATCCTGATCAGATGGCACAGATGTTCCGGCTGATCTGGATCTACACTGGTCTCACATGTGTAAAAATGTGTATATATGGAGGAAAGGGTTCAATTTGAATTTGAAAAACTTACATATGCTTGGGTATCAGATAAGAGACATGATCTTTTGACAGAGCCTGGTTACTGTTTGTAACAGTTGTCTCTAAAGATAAGATTGTCGAGTATGTACCTCTTGAACATGTAGGATCCTTACTGCCAAATCTTGCGGAACACAAACCATATCTAGGGTCTACATAGGTCTTTCTCCTACACAGTTTTTTAAATCAGGCAAAACAGTGTTGGAATGTGTCAAGGCACGATGGTTTTCTGTTAACCCTTTCCTCCATATATACACCTTTATTGCAGGGGCGAACAGTTTAGATCCAGATGAGCTGGCACATCTGTGCCATCTGATCAGGATCTTAACTGTTCACTTTTTTTATTCATTAGGTTATTTCTGACCAAAATGCGACCAGTGCAGATCCTGATCAGACGTCGTGCCAACTGATCTGGATCTACACTGGTCGCACATGCGTAAAAATGTGTATTTATGGATTAAAGGTTTAACATTTAAAAATTTCTAGCATGAAGCATACAGATATATATAAGTACTAAAATATTTTTGACATTTTTATGTTTTACATTTGTTTGTATCTATTTTATAGAACAACAATATTCAGTATCTACCTGGTTGTATGACAGTGTTGAGGAACATCGTGCACCATGACTACAGTCTCCGGCATAAACTGGCTCATGATGCCCACATCTACTACACCCTCATCAGAGGTAGTACCTGCCTGCTGTGTACAATTACAATCAAGTTTGATAGTTTGCTTTAAACAGGGGCAGATCCAGAGGGGGTTCAGTGGCAGCTATATTAAATTTTCATGGGGGTTTTGACCAGAAAGTTGGAAATTATCATGTTAACTACCCTAAAACTGCCTCACACAAACCCCTTTCTGGAAATCTTGCATCTGACCATGATCAAAGCATTCATAAATGTACTATAGATTTACAAACTACAACATTTTTGTAAACTTTGGCAGCCATATTGGAGGCCATCTTGAATATCTGTCAATACTTGTAGTTCTGAATTGGAATTAAATTGCCCTTCACAAACAATTTTTAAATGGCAACAAGTAAGCAAAAAGTCCCATCGCTGAGGCTTAGAATGTTAGCTTTTATTTTTGGTAGAACACAAGTTTTAAATGAAGTTGTTAAGTTAGACTGTATTTGACTGAAGGCTTTATGATTGCAAAACTTTGAAATAGTTGTCAGCTACCTAAAGAAAGAAAAAGTATAGTGAACTTTTACTTGGTTACGTGAGTTAAACATGTGTTAAAAGAGTTTGATCCACGTAATGTGCCAACAAAGCAACAATGTACTGTTAATTTCCCTCTATGAAAACTAAAAAATTTTATTTGTCTTAAAGGGTCAATGCTTGTCAGTTTTGAAGACTGATTTGTCAGAGATAAGTTTTATCTTTTCTTGTGTTCAGTTGTGTTACGTTGTATATGATTAAATGTGAACTGGATTATGTGAAGGTTCTTTTCATGATTAGATGCAAATATGTTGCTCTGTTTAACAAGTTTCCAACAAATGTCTATTGTTTTCATGCTAAACTCCACCTAAACTTACATTTCTATATGTATCTGACTGGTTTTCAGTGGCTCTTTTACATTCCCGAGATGACAGGACATGTTATGAGGTCTCCCATCTGTTAACCTTGTTAGTGTTTGATGAACAAGCGAGGTTCTTCATGGGGTAAGTCAGTTTGCGATAGGATTCTCATAGCAAAAACAAGCATAATGGGCAAAGCTTTTTTGTATAAGTCAACATGAACTTACTAGGGTTCTTTTATTGCATTTATTTGTCTTTGATTTAAATATTTGTCAACTAATTGATTGAATCCACCAGCCCATGATTTATATTTTTAAGTTCTTCAAAAAAGCAATAAAGAATTTTGGAGTCTCACAGTGAAGTATTGAAAATGTACAAATTCAAATATTATTTTATGATTTCAGGGGCAGTAAGAATACTACATTTTCTGTGCCACACATCGTCAAATTAAGGCAAGTACTTTTTGTTCTTTTATATTTACATCCATCTTTTATTTGGCTTAAGTGGAGTTCTATCTTGAGTAAAAAACTTGCCTTATACCAACTGCTCATTATTGAACTGTGCACAATGTTTTGACTATGTTATACACTGCAACTCCATTATATCGCGGACCTCGGGGTCCAAGCCCGCCAACCGCGATATAAACGGAGCGCGATATAAGTAAATAATCGCGCTAAAACAATGAGGATCCGTTTGTTTTTGTTGTCAGATGCATGTAAATCACGGTGTTGCGTAATTAACACGCCGTGAAATCTACAGGTACATCAGGGAGTACGTTCCGTGCTGGAAAAATGTTTTAAAACAACTATTTATATAATTTATTATTTTAAGAAATATTTTTTTATAAAAAGAAATAAATTAATGTAAAAAAATGTTAGTTCGCCTCCGTCCGTCGTTGACCATGAGCAGGTAATGTCGAAATAACAAACTGTTTTGACGTTTCCTGCTCAATATCTGTCATGGTCAGCAGCTTGAATTAATTGTCGCTAATTTGCTGTTTGTCTCGCGAACGAAATTCTGCAAGTACTGTATCGGCTTGGTGTTTTTCGCACCTATTGTTCGTCACAAGGGGGGTTTCATGTCAAATCAGAAGCAACGGCATTGTTAAATTGTATCTGTTGGTGATCTTTTAAATTGCGTCTTAAATCCCTGCATGCAAAATGTAATAAACAACCATCGCCGATAATGACGTAATACGACACGAAAAAAGCGTGCATTTCGTGAATTTGTCGCCAACGTCAATTTAATCATTTGGTCTTTTTTACCACCCACGAAGAATGAACAAACATATATATATTGTAAATGTACAAAAAAATTGGGATCCACGGACCGAGCGCGATATATTGGATATCGCGATATAACGGATCGCGATATAACGGAGCTGCAGTGTATCAATAATTCTTCCCAATATTTTGGTAAGAACTGAGAATATTTAGTAGTGTAAATATATTTATTGTGTTTTATCAGGATATGAAAAACATTTGGATTGTTTATAGTAAGTGTAAAACCCTTCACACACTTTAAAAAAAAGTATAATTGTTTTCATAACAAGATGATCACAGTAAAATTCTTATTTAGTTCTTCAGTATTACCACAAGGACTAAACATCCAACATAAGACAATACTGACAAAAGGAAACTTTCCTAAGGAAGCTAAAACAACTGAAGTGTTTACCAATTACTTCATAGCATAGGGCACATGTGATAAAATGTGTATATATGAGCATATAATATGGAGTAAAGTGTGAAAGAGACAAATTCCATTTATCATTGTCAAGCGTTCAGTACAAAACAAGAATGCAAATTTTCAAATCTGAAATATATTCTATAATGAGAATCTTCCCATGTAAGTTAGCATTGTTCAGACCACTGTTTATGAATCATTAATCTATTGCTTTATAATTATAATCTCACAAAAATTGCTATATCTGTATGGAATTGTCTATCTTTCCTATATAGGTCTGTGGTTAAAGCTACACCCTCATGTAAAAACTGTAAACACATTTTCAACCACAGTCCTATATAACCAACACTGTTTTATATATCTATCATGAAATAAAGTGTATGTGTCCATATTTTATAGAGCATAGAACCACAAATGAAACAACTATAGATCCCAACTAATAGCCTATTCCGAACAGCAGATTGTAAATTATTGGGTCATAATTACCAAGACTGAATGAGATTCAGACTTTGTTGAAAACTAATGTACATCTTCGGTACAAAAATAATGAAAAGTGCAATTATGGACAATTAAGGTTTGATATTATCCCAGTTCTTTAAGAGATATTTAAATGTCAAAAGGGTTTTTATTACAGATACAAGCTTCCATTCCGGGCCAGTACCCACTATGAGAAGAGCCCTAACCAGTGTGCCATGCCCCCAGATCCTGACCCCCTGATGACAGGGTTACCCCTGGAGATGATGAGGATATCGTGGAATGTTGCTTGGCATTCTGGGATGGATAGTCTGGTTCTGAATCTTGTCAACAATAAACAGATTGATACAGATGCTGAGTGAGTAATCTTACCTATTGCTGACATATTATATACTGAAATACTACACAGCAGACTCTTTATAACGCGGTATAGAGGGTCCATCATCCCGACCGCGTTAATAAGTGAAACCGCGTTATATTTTCCCACGCAAAATACATGTCCCGATTTTCCCGTGAAAAATACATGACCCGATTTTCCCGCCGAATATACTACCTAATACACAACTAACGAGATTATGCATAATTCCACGTAACGTCATGATTCCCCACACTGTACTCAACAAATAATATTTCTTACAAAACATACAATTACCAAATTTCAAATAAAAAAGCAAAACGGCAAGAGACTGACTAATAACACCAAGATCAAAATCGGATCGGCCTTAAATTATTGTAATGGAATTAAAGACCGTATATCTAGTTTGTTTAGATGCCTGCAGATATATTTTATTTGTTTATGACACGAACTCTGACATTTACGAACGTAAATGTAAAATAAATATTAAAACACTAACCATCGTGAACATATTCGATAATTTATAAATTACATCCTAATTTTATCTCCAGTATAATATTTCAGTATTATTGCATCATCAACCAACTTAAACCAGCTAAAAAATGCCAAATGTCACGTACACACTTCTTGTAGATCAAACGATTTCATAGCAGAGCCGACAAAACATCACAGTCTCGATACGAGCCGACATTTTTCTTTGAAGTCGCATTTCATTGACAGATATTATCGCTGTTTACCTCCATAGTCAAAAAGTGCAACATCCATGAAATTAACAGGAAGGCGGATCAAAGCAAAATGTACATCAATGAACTACCGACAGGTTTTAAAACATGATTGGGAATATTTTTTGTTTCTTTCTGAATTGTGCAGATTATGTGATAATTATAGAGACAGTCGAATTTAGTAATGGATCAATGATAAACAGTAAGTAAGCATTCAGAAGTTTGCCTCGGGCTGATATCTGTCACTGGGAAAGGTGTTAAAACACGGTTGTTTTAGGGATAAAATGTGTGCGTCACTTATGTACATGTTACAATTGTGACTTCCGGTTTCAATTTATTTGCTGTTTTACGATCAAAAATGACTTCCGGTTTCGATTTTTTGCCGTTTCATGCTAAAAAATGGACTTAGAAAAAAAATAGGGGATCCACGGGACGACCGCGTTATAATGGAGCGCGGATCTAAACGAAGCGCGTTATAAAGAGTTCGCAGTGTATCTGGTTTGTTAACATGTTACACGAGATGATATCTTGAATTCCAACATATTTCTGTTTTTTATGTCTGTACAAACAAAAATCACCAAATGAATAGTAAAAGGCAAATAACTTACCTACTCTCCTGCATTTTACAGGTCTCCTGCATGTAGGTTATAAGTGGAAAGTAATGTAAGAAGTGAACAAATTGATGAAATTTGTCAATGATGCAGTTTGAATGATTTATTCTATGAGCAGCCGGAAATGTGTTTGGTTACAGAACTGTCACTTGACACTATTTTTGTCATTGTAGATATTCCCCAAAGTTCAAGCTGACACCAACAGACAAGATTGTCTTGATAACCAGTCACATAAAACAAGGGTTACAGTCTGCCATCTACGACATAACAAACTCCACGTCACACTTTGCTGTGTCAAGGTCACTTACCCGGCTGCTCAGCTACCTGGTTGTGCGGCACAGCTCTGATGTTACTGGGGTATTTCACACTCTAGACTGGTGTGGTGCTGTAGCAAGGTGCGTAGTTCTGTTTACATTGAGTAAGTCTGGGCTCTCCCTATCTTTAGAGTTACCTGAAGAGTTTATTGTGCAAATCTCTTTGTATATGTGGATATGAAATTCATGGTTTCCAGTAAACTAGCAGTTTTGTGGGTTCTTAAAATTGTAGTTTTAAATTTTCTAAATTCATATTTACATTTGATTTATATTTTGCTTGGTTTTTAAATTCACAAAAGATTTGACAATAGAACCCATGAATTTCAATGAATTGACAGTTTAAAAAAAGATGGAGGTGAGGATGGGGATGGGCTGCCTATAGTCTGCAATCGTATTCTGAAAGATAAATGGGTCTCCATGTCATTATTACCTCAGTGGAGGGAAATTCCCATTTTACTTCTTCAACTTACCATTTTTTTTGAAGACTGCATTTGTATGGGCTTGTTTTATTTATATATTCTGTAAATAACTTACCTAACAATCATGATTTAGTAAATAATTAGAAAGTATGAAGACAAAAAAATAATAAAAATTGTAGCATTGTGAGCAAATGGAAGTAATATAAAAATTTCAAGATTTTCTAGTGATGTTAGGCAAAATCTGTGAGGCAAGGCAAAGTGATAGTCTCAACCACTGCCATCCACACTTTTAAATGTCTTTTGCATTTCTCTCCCTGACCAGTTGTTTAAAAGCCTACCATCGGTTATTATACTTATACAGATGGTACTATTGTAAACAGTGTATTTGGCTGTGAAATAAGGCTGAAATGGGCAGGCTATGTTTTTGCTTTATGGGAAGGATGTGTTCTGGCTTTAAAGGGAGGCTGTGTTTTGGTTGTAAGAGAGGTGCTGTTTTGGCTGTAAAGTTAGTTAAGGGTTGTGTTTTAGTTTTGAGGGAAGACTGTGTGGGGACGCTAGGTTTTGACTATAAGGGGGATAAAGGGAGGTGTGTTTTGCCTTGGATGGGAGGCTGTGTGAGGAACCTGTGTTTTGGCTGTGAGGGGAGGTGAGGTGAGGCTGCCTGGAACAGGAAACTCAGTGTGGAACCTGTGTTTTGGCTGTGAGGGGAGGTGAGTTGAGGCTGCCTGGAACAGGAAACTCTGTTAGGAACCTGTGTTTTGGCTGTGAGAGGAGGTGAGGTGAGGCTGCCTGGAACAGGAAACTCTGTTAGGAACCTGTGTTTTGGCTGTGAGGGGAGGTGAGTTGAGGCTGCCTGGAACAGGAAACTCTGTTAGGAACCTGTGTTTTGGCTGTGAGAGGAGGTGAGGTGAGGCTGCCTGGAACAGGAAACTCTGTTAGGAACCTGTGTTTTGGCTGTGAGAGGAGGTGAGGTGAGGCTGCCTGGAACAGGAAACTCTGTTAGGAACCTGTGTTTTGGCTGTAAGAGGAGGTGAGGTGTGGCTGCCTGGAACAGGAAACTCTGTGAGAATCCTGTGTTTTGGCTGTAAGGGGAGGTGAGGGGTGGCTGCCTGGAACAGGAAACTGTGAGAAACCTGTGTTTTAGCTGTAAGGGGGGGATGTTGAGGTGAGGCTGCCTGGAACAGGAAAGTCTGTGAGGAACCTGTGTTTTGGCTGTGAGGGGAGGTGAGGTGAGGCTGCCTGGAACAGGAAACTCTGTGAAGAACCCGTGTTTTGGCTGTAAGAGGAGGTCAGGTGTGGCTGTCTGGAATGGGAGGCTGTGTGAGGAACCTGTGTTTTAGCTGTGAGGAGAGGTGAGGCTGTCAGGGAGGGAGGCTGGGTGAGAAGCCTGTGTTTTGACTTTGAGGGGGAGCAGTGTTGGAAGGCTGGTTTCATGTGTGGCTTGTCTTAATATGCATATTTGCCCCTTTTAAGATTTATGTTATAACTCTTTTTATGCCCCCGCCATGAAATGGCGACGGGCATTAAGAGTTGCTCCTGTCCGTCCGTCCGTCCGATATTCTCGTGAACGCAACTCCTCCTACACTACTGGTGGGAATTTAATGAAACTTGACCACAATGCTTGGCCTGATATGTTGTTGTGCATGAAGGTGGGGTTTCGCTCTTACATGTTCCGTTCAGAAGTTATGGCCCTTTGATACTTCCATTTACATTAGTTTTAATAGGAGTATATCTCGTGAACGCAACTCCTCCTACACTACTGGTGGGAATTTAATGAAACTAGACCACAATGCTTGGCCTGATATGTTGTTGTGCATGAAGGTGGGGTTTCGCTCTTACATGTTCCGTTAAGAAGTTATGGCCCTTTGATACTTCCATTTACATTAGTTTTAATAGGAGTATATCTCGTGAACGCAACTCCTCCTACACTACTGGTGGGAATTTAATGAAAATTGACCACAATGCTTGGCCTGATATGTTGTTGTGCATAAAGGTGGGGTTTCACTCTTACATGTTCCGTTCAGAAGTTATGGCCCTTTGATACTTCCATTTACATTAGTTTTAATAGGAGTATATCTCGTGAACGCAACTCCTCCTACACTACTGGTGGGAATTCAATGAAACTTGACCACAATGCTTAGCCTTATATGTTGTTGTGCATGAAGGTGGGGTTTCGCTCTTACATGTTCTGTTCAGAATTTATGGCCCTTTGATACTTCCATTTACATTAGTTTTAATAGGAGTATATCTCGTGAACGCAACTCCTCCTACACCTCTGCTGGGAATTTGATGAAACTTTACGGCAATACTTGGCCTGATATGTTGTTGTGCATAAAGGTGGGGCATTGCTCTTACATGTTCCGTTCAGAAGTTATGGCCCTTTGATACTTCCATTTACATTAGTTTTAATAGGAATATATCTTGTTTCTTATATTTTGTGTTAAGCAAAATATGCATTTTGCCATAACTTTAAAACTACTTGAGATACTGCCTTGAAACTTGAAATATATTTTCACCATCAAAATCTACATAATAACCAACAAGACCCATTACCCTGCTTCCAATATTTTTCAAATTATGCCCCTTTTTCACTTACATTTTGTGTTAAGAAAAATATACACTTTGCCCTTAACTTTGTTTGGAATGGAGGGATTTCAAAATAACTTGGCACAAATGTTCACCATAACAAGGCGGTGTGTCGTGACAATACCCATGCCTGTAGGTCCAAGGTCAAGGTCACTGTTACTAAAAATAGAATTTTCTTGCAAAATCTTGTCCGCTCTGTAACTTTATTATTTCTTATTGGATGTTTGAATAACTTGGTATAATTGTTCACCATATCAAGACGGTATGTCACGTACATGCCCAAGCCTTTAAGTGGAAGGTCAAGGTCACTGTTACTAAAAATAGAATTTTCTTGTCTGGGCTGTTACTTTGTTATGAATGGAGGGATTTCAAAATAACTTGGCACAAATGTTTACCATGACAGGGCGATGTGTCGCGTACCATGCCCATGCCTGTCGGTCAAAGGTCAAGGTCACTGTTACTAAAAATAGAATTCTCTTTTCCAGGCTGTTACTTTGTTATGAATGCAGAGATTTCAAAATAACTTTGCACTAATGTTCACTATGACAAGGCAGTGTGTCCGCACAATACCCAAACCTGAAGGTCCAAGGTCAAGGTCACTGTTACTAAAAATAGAATTTTCTTGTCTGGGCTGCAACTTCATTATAAATGGAGGGATTTCAAAATAACTTGACACAAATGTTCACCATGACAGGGCGGTGTATCGCGTACCATGCCCATGCCTGTAGGTCAAGGTCACTGTTACTAAAAATAGAATTCTCTTGTTCGGGCTGTAACTTTGTTAGGAATAGATTGATTTCAAAATAACTTGACACAAATGTTCATCATGACAAGATGGTGTGTCCCGTACCATGCCCATGCCTGTAGGTCCAAGGTCAAGGTCACTGTTACTTAAATAGAATTTTCTTGTCAGGGTTGTAACTACGTTAGGAATAGAGTAATTTCAAAATATCTTGGCAGAAATGTTCACCATGACAAGGTGGTGAGTCGTGTACCATGTCCATGCCTGTAGGTCCAAGGTCAAGGTCACTGTTACTAAAAATAGAATTTCCTTGTCCGGGCTATAACTGTTTTGAATTCAGGGTTTTCAAAATAACTTGGCACAAATGTTCACCATGACAAGGTGGTGTGTTGCGTACATTACCCATGCCGGTAAGTCCAAGGTCAAGGTCACAGTTACTAAAACTTGAATTTACTTGTTCGGGCTATAACTTCTTTATGAAGGAAGGGATTTCAAAATAACTTGGCACAAATGTTCACTATGACATTGCATTGCATTACCACCAACTTCTTCACAGACATTTCCGTAATGAGAAGACAACAGGGCCACAAATACAAATAATTTACTTGATCATCAAGTTTATGCATATTCTTATAATTACTCGAACATCACTGTCTTTGAAATGCTATTATTCCCATCATTGCACTTTAGTATCTGAAAACGATGCATAGCGGGGGTATCCGTGTCCGATGGACACATTTCTAGTTTCTAAATGTACAGATTGAAAGAGGATGTGTGTGTTTTCCTTGCCTTTGGGTGTTTTTGCACATCCAAAACATACTCTTGTTTATCTTACTATTTATCATAAGAAGGTCTTTGTAATGGAGATGGACAATGACGTAATTTGTAAACAATATAGTTGATAAATTTGTTGTTCATTTTCTACAGATTGAATTTAGTTTGCTTGTTATAAAAATAAGGAAAATAGTTATAGACAAAATTTAAATCAAACCTGAGCATGCAGTGACTCTCTCTCTCTCAGCCTGCTATTGAATAAAAGATTAGCATTTAAAACACTGGTACAATGATACTTACTGACACTTGTAACATAACGTTACATGTATTATTTTGGATATAAAGTATTTTCTCATACTTACAACTGTCAAATTCCATGTTGAATAAATAAATCCATGGTATTGCAAGAGCAAATATTGGTTAAACAAATCAAGGGTTGCATGCAGAACTGTCATAACTCCTTCTTGACTTTATTGATGTTATGACAGTTGTGCTTGCAACTCTCAAAATATTCAATACTTTCAATGAATGAGACCAGAAAACAAAAAAATACGCTAATTTTATTAAATTAAAATTTTCCTTTAAATTTATTATGTATAGTTCTATTGGGCAGTGTGAAGACTAGTTGCACTACCATTTCCAGAATTTATTGTTGGTTAAGTCTGCACAATATAAGTTCCAAATAATATAATAATGGTTGAAATTATTTTTGAGCCAATGACAATGCAGTATTTTTCAAATATTTCGAACCTTAATTCTCATAAAGTCGTGCGTCTGAAATGTGTTTATTATAAGTCGATTTCCTCCATAATATTGTTCGAACATTTATTGATAAATATGTATAGTTCGGCGACGATCTTCTACAGTGTTCAAGGAGGCGTGACTTAGAAAGTCTGAAAAAGGAAAATCTTATAAATATTTTAGCTTTGACTTGTTTGGCTTATGATAATCTTATTAAATTTCTTAACTCTTTATTTCATATATACATCTGTTATCACATAGGCGACCAGTTTAGATCAAGATCACCTTTTAAATCAATGTCATCTGATCAGTATTTTACACTTTTTTGTCACAAATAACCTAGTGAATCTAACAGGGAGAAGTGTCGGTCGTGATCAGACTACACGGATGAGCCCATTGATCCGGAAATGAACTATTTTACCATGCCATAAAATTTTTCTTAATGAATAAAGGGTAAAATGGAACTTCCACGGTTGAAACCTTGTTACTCAAAGCAATGATAGACTGCTACACAGGTTTTTTTCCTGAGAATCAGTAATGTTCACATGGTGTTTTCAGATAAAGAAATTTCATAATTCACTTTCTAAAATATTCTCTCAGTATGTTTACGGGCCATTGAATGACAAAACTACTTTCACTTTGACTATTGATTTGTGCATACCCATATAATTATGGTTATTTAGGTGGCGACTATTTTGTCAGTTACAAATATAATTTCTACCATTATATACGTTATAGTTTATTTTGAGGCTTGTATGAATAATTAAACGGTTGCCCAGCTGCGGTGGGCCTGACCGTTTAATTTTCATACAAGCCTCAAAATAAACTATAACCTATACATAATGGGTAATTCCACAAATATTAATAATTTAACATAGTTTCTTGTAGATGGTAAATTTCCAATCTGCCTAAAAGCAGAACGATTACAGTTTTTATACTAAATGTTTAATTTACAATATTTGTGATTTATATCCCAAACAATTGATATCCTGACAGATCAGGAAAGTTAGACTTCAAGTTTCAATACAACAATAGGTGATAAAACCTGTAAAATGATACCCTGTAACACTTCTTTGCATTTCAAAGGAAGGATAATAAGTTTAATCAGATAATCAAATCATCAATATTCACTTATGGCTTCAGGTGACATACGCTTCTAGTTGAGGAAATTGGTAATTTTATGAAGATAAAAAGTTAATAATTTTGATAGAGAAAATTTTCAGAATTTGTGATCATAACATCATATGCATAGAATTTAATGAAACCAGGTGATGCGGTAAAAAAAAGTTCACATGTGGAACAAACATCAAGATAAAAAGGCCATATTGATAGATTTAATGTTTCATGAGATTGTATTTCCATGACATAAAAAGCCAGTTGTGAACTATATACTATTTTCTCTAGGCCTATATAATTAGTCCTACCACGGACGTTTGTAACGATTTTTTTTATATTCTGGATGAAAATCTATACTAACGTCCTACGAAACTGCCTTCGGAAAACTTAACAATAGCAAAACATGTTTCTCCCAGTGACTAGAAAAGGAAAATTTGACTCATGTTTGCATTGTTTAAACTATTGTTCTAGTAAAGATTATTGAACTAAATTCTGCCACATTTGTTTAATTAAATCAGGCTCTAATCATGTCCAGAACAACATCCTGGCCAGGAGTCCAAAACTCCCATTGGAAGCTATTGCAATTTATTGATTTCAGATGCTCACAAACATGAAATACATACACAAAACCTTTAATTTTCAGAAGGAATTAAGTTGATATACTAGTAGTTGCATTTACATTGCCTACTATCAATACTATTTTAGTAATAGAAAAACGCTGTTCATGTTAAATTTGTTATGCAGAAGAATAGTATCATTTTTATAGTGTACATTATTATGTTTCTTCCAGTTTATAAAATATAATTTACTTGGTTTGCAAATCACAATGAAAAAAAAAGCCAGCCTTTGAAAGGAATTCATTTTTCTGGGCTATCCAATGTCATTCCTTCTGTGATAGAAAAATCAACACACGCAACAAAGCCATTTTAAATTTCCTTAAAATCGAAACTGGAATGGCATAGATGCAGACATTCACATTGAGTCATGCAATATCATCTGTCTGCAAACACATAAAAACAGACTAAACATCATCTTCCATCATATGGCATTAACATTATGTTTAATACCAAGTCAACAACTTGACAATGGAAACCAGGAAACCAATCGCAAATCAGTATACAAATCAGTAGAGTGGTAAAACAAACAAACAAAATATCATCTTGAATTTTTTTTTTTTTTCAACAATTCAGCCCGTCCAAATCCGAAATTCAGGTAATTTCTGGAAAAATGACACCCCTGTGTATTTTCCATATCAGGAAAGTTATATTATTTAGTAAACAAGATAGCAATACATTATTATAATTAAGGATAGCTATAATTTTAACATATCAGGATAGCAATATATTTTACATATCAGGATAGCAGTATATTTTACACATCAAAATAGCAATATATTTTACGCATTAGGATAGCAATATATTTTACATATCTGGATAGCAATATATTTTTATTCTTTAACAGTCGGAAAATTCGTGACATCTGATCTGGATCTACACTGTTGACTTTAAGATTTATTATGTTATTCTCACTTAAGAGCGAACAGTGCAGTACTGATTAGATGGTACAGATGTGCCAGCTAATCTCGCTCAACAAGGTTGGCACATGTAAAAAGAAGTATATATGGAGAAAAGGGTTAAAAACAGTGCAGTACATTTATCTTTATCTCACTGAAGATTCAGTTCATACCACCAAATTTCAGAAATCCTATGCACCTTCAACAAATATTGACCGAAGAACTGTATAATAATCATCTTTCAACTTATAAATCAAGAAATTGAAAGAGGTATTAAACCCTGCACTCCTTTCACCTTTCCCTCCATATCTACTCATTTGACACATGTGTGACCAGTGTAGATCCAGATTAGCCAAGTTTCATGTTGAAGTTGCATTAAATTTTGAAAGGGGCATAACTCAAAAATAGTGAAACTGAACTGTGGTCAACAGATGTAATGTTTGTAACTGTAGAGGTGTAAATAACAATTGCGTGAAATTTCAAAGTACAGATCAGATCGATTAAAATACAATAATGTAATTAATTTTGCACATGCAAATACAGGGACTATATTTTAGTACAAATAGCAAACCTGAGTAAGTATGCAAGTGAATTTTTAAAATTTGAAAAACATGAAATATGTTTATCAGGAATATCCATACAAAACATAATGCAAGGATATGCACAAAGATTGCTGTCTTTGTGAAAATTTTGAAGCACTGTAATTACTGCCACCAATGCTATTGAGTTATGATTAGAATACAAAAATATTCACATACATGTATTACATTATAGCAATGTTACAAGCAAGCTTTCAGGTAAGCAAGAAGTGCAAACACATGGCTAAGATTTAGCTATAGTATGGAGGGGATTCAGCTACTCCTTCCAAGAGTAATCTAGGGCCCAAGATCAAAACACTAACATTAGAGACCAGTTTTAAATCTCAAGCATCTGATTGCATTGAGCCAGATTTATTTTTATGCTCTTGGGCATAGAGCTATCAAGGAAGGTGATTAATACCACCACAATGTTCACTGCTTTGTCAGAAATTCCATAAAAGTTCCATCTTAATCATCTTCACAAGAAAAATATGTCATACACATGTATACTTCATGCAGAAAAAACCTTTTGAAGTAACAGGCTGTAAATTGACAGAAGAAGTAATTTGTAGCTTTTTAGCACAATCCTGCTCATGTTTAAAATTATGGACTTTACCCTTTCCTTTATAAACACATTTTATAGCATGTGCAAACAGTGTATATGCAGTTCAGTCGACACATCTGTGCCATCTGATCAGGATCTGCACTGTTTGCTTTTTGGTCAGAAAAAAAAAACACTAATAAATCATGTTAAGAAATGGCCTAATAAATAAAAAACGAACAGTGCATATCCTGATCAGATGGCACAGATAAGCCGGCTGATCTGGATATACACTGTTCCTTCTGGCAATAATGGCACATTTATGGGAGAAAGGTTGAATATGAAATAGATGTGTACAGTTTCAAGTAAGTATCTTCCAAACAAAGAATTTTTTGTTAAACAAGATTTTGTGAAATCCTGTTTTCCTCCAAAAATACTTGACTTGTCATGAAAAATATGTCACACACTTATACTCTTCATGCTGAACAGTTGTGTATAATTTTAAACTGAAAAAAACAACAACAACAAACAAGCCTAAAGACTGATTTGGTAAAACTCATCTTATCAAAACAAAAGGAGGATTAACAGGTTTCTGACTGGCAGTTGAAGGACAATCCAAATTTAGAAATACACAATGCCAAAGGTGTGAATTATGCTACATGAATTTATATATTATTATATATAAATTAACACATATAATATGAACTAAATTCATTAACACCAAAACACACTATTGAGTTAATTATAATAAAACTACATTATTCAGTTTCTCCAAAATCCAGCCGCTGGACTTTTTTTTACATATGATTAAACATGATTTTCTGTGCAAGTTTAATGTTTAGTCCCTATTTCTGGGGACCAGTGTCAGAGAACCCCACACTGCAAGTTCTTGAAGATTTCTCTTGGAAACAGGTGCTTGAATACATGCAGTTGTCTTGTCCTGTGCTTTACCATGCTGTAGTTGGTTCTCTGTATCAGAGGTACTGAAATTATTTTAAATTGTTCATTCATCATGCATAAATTTGTAATACATGGGCATTAATAAAATAAAAAAATTAGAAAATCTTGATTTCATCAACACTTAAGTGTAACTTATATGACATCAGTAACAGGTTGTATGGCAATCCTGGCCACTGGTTATATTCCATTAATAATCATCATTATCATAATTTATAATATTAATAATAACTTTAAATATTACATACAGCTTATAAATAACATTAAATATAATAAACAGTTACAAAGATAACATCTTTCATATCTGCACAGATATTCTCCAAGTGAAGAAAGTAAGACAGGGCTTTTCATCAGTAAATTGGGAAGAGCAGGGTTGTCATTAGGAGGTGGCTGGTGGCTGATTTGACCGCCTAAAATGAAATTTGGGCCGCCTCAAATTCGAAAAAATGTGTTATTTTAAGTCCACATTTTTCAAATTTGCAGGGTAAGTATGCCCCAACCCACAAGTATTGCTTCGGTGCTCGCACATTCTGGCCATCTCAAGTCAATTGAGCCTGCTCAAAACATTTCTTGTGAAAACCCTGGAAGAGGCCCTGGCCTTTCCAGTTGGGAAATTTATGCGCGATAATTGTTTATTTTGGGAAAACAAAATTAATTGAAATATAGGTTCTAGTTCATTAATTTGAATAGTAGTAGGTATTTTTAACTTAAATCTAATTTTAAATCACTTTATTTTTCATACTTCAATTTTCAAGCACCCCTCAGAGGAGTTTTAACCATTTTTGGACATCTTACCTAGCACTTTGGGAAGAATTTCAGTTGCAGTTGGGGAAAAAAAACTATATTTTTGGATTGGGAAGAGGCCTTTTATAGGCCTCTGTTATATAAGGATGAAAAGCCCTGTAAGAAACAAACTGCAGTTTGCTTCATATTGTCAGCTATGCGTATTTTGGTTGAAGTGATCACGTGACAATCCCCAAAACCACCAAGGCTTTACGCGGGAAATACAAAAAAAGCTAACCTAAACCTATGCTATATCTTTTTAAAAAAATATTGGTTTTAAATATTTCGGGTGTAAATCAATATTTCAGCGTCAAATAATGATATTCAACTGATTAATAACCCTTTTCGCAAATCTGTTCCATTCATCAATCCTGAACACCTCCCTTTAACCACCATGTACACAGTGCAATTAGTGTTTTACCTTAGACTGAAGAACTGATCTCCAAGAGCTGCTCAATAGAATTTCCTTACTGGCAAACACATGACTATATTCACCGTGTTTTAAACCTGTCAAAGTAAATCAATTTTGCATCAAACACATTTTCATTATTACACATGACAATAACTTGTTAATCAATGAAACTAATGAATTTAATAAAAAAATTATGAATATTTACAAAATTCATAAATTTACAGACTACAAGTCCAGATGATTGCATTTGTGTCCATGAAGTAATCAGTAACTTATGTAAACAAGAACATTCTTAACAATTTAAGTAAATAAAAATCAAATTGGTGTAATTTGACAGAAAATACTGATTACTACCTTGTCCCAACACCCCATTATTCCAGTGATAAAACAAAGGATTGTAAAATTACACTATGATGAAAAAAAATCCCACACATTTAAATACACTCTTAGCAAAGAAATCTGTATGCAGCAATTCTTGACAACAGAAATGAGCTAACATTAATACTGTATGTAATTACCCTGCTCAGTCAATCTTAATTATGTGTCTGATGAAAATAAACTGGCTGCTCTTATCCCATGGGCCTGAAGTTTGGTCGTCATGTCCAACATGAGACAAGTGGAGATAGGACCACACACATTTGTTTCCTGCCAAGCATCTGCAAATAAATTATGAATCATAGATAAATATTACAATTAAATAATACCATTAAATTTTCACTATAAATGGATCCACACAAGGAAAAAAATTGGTATTTCGATTGGTACATGTATTGTGATGATAAAATGATTGGTCAAATATTGTGAAATAAAGAGATTATTTTACCATCTATTTTGTCAGTTTCTTTTAAGGTATTTCATACCCCCAGTTAGTACAGTTGCACTAATGATGAGCTGTGAAAATTAAATTATCATTTTTTTAACAATTTCCAAACAAACTGTTATTATATTGTTACAAACAGATGAATATTGATAATAACAGGAGACAATTGTTGAAAAAAATGAATTTTGTAAGAAAAGTAATAAAATGTGGTACCTGCTATGTTGTCTAATCCGGGTGTCAAAATAAAGCACTTTCCGCTCAAATATATCAAAAATAATTAATTACAATATCCAGTTTAATGTTCCATCTAGGGTCAACCAGTGTTACTTTTTCAAAATAACTTGAAAATATTGCTCTTATAAATCAAAATCCAAACACATCATCCTTTGTCCCATGAGGTCACTCACCCATGCAAAAAGCATGCAAATCATGCCCACTTGTGTTTACCTGTAGGACAGTTTAATCTCTTCATGTATAACAATGTAAATCTTGTGTGATGATATTTGTGCAGTGTTTTGAAATTCATAATAGTCAATGTTTAAAAAGTTATTTTGAAAAAGTAACACTGGTTGGCCCTAGATGGAACATTGAACTGGATATTGTAATTAATTGTTTTGGATTTATTTCAGTGGAAAATGCTTTATTTTGACACCCGGATTAGACAACATAGCAGGTACCACATTTTATTACTTTTCTAACAAAATTCATTTTTTTCAACAATTGTCTTCTGTTATTATCAATATTCATCTGTTTGTAACAATATAATAACGATTTGTCCGGAAATTGTTGAAAAAATGATAATTTAATTTTCACAGCTCATCATTAAGATAACTGTACTGTCTGGGGTATGAATTACCTTAACGAATAATTACGTATAGGAGTCAAACAAGTATTTAATTCATATTTAAAATGCAACAGACATGATATTGATTTTATGGAACAAATCTAGTTTCGCTTAATAGAGCATTACCTGTGAGAAAATTCATAGGTATCCTAGGCGTTTGTAAAACAAATTTCAATTATATATAGTGAGTTTAAATTGGGGCTACTGACCCCGACCCACCACCCCGCCCTGCTTTTCTTGCTCAAACGCCACTGGGCTTTTTACTTTTTTTCCTGCGAAATTTGACCACTTTTCCTAAATCTCCTGCATCAAATTGTCCCCAATCCCAGAATCAGGTGGGTCAAAAGTGGAACAATTCCAATTTGCTTGCATCAAAATGCAAGAAACTGTATCTATTGAAATCGTAGACCACGTATAATTTTGATTTCTGATCGAGCTGGCCATTTTCAAATTTGAAAATTTGGAATTACTCTATCGTGGTTTGCCCAGTTTCGGTTACCATAACATTTCATTGAAAATAAGAAACAAGTCTAAACTGCTACCTCTTCTTTCACCAGTGTCGGAACGATAACACAGTCCGATTTTCCATATCCAGTTTGCAGAACAGAGATAACCGATTTACCCTTTAAAATACATGAGATAACATCAAGCTGTTCTGGTTTAAGTTTGTAACTATTGCCGAACCTTTCGCGCACATGTTCAATAACGCCGATGTCAGCCATTTTGCAGCGGCGTACGTTTACACCGGTCTCGTAAAACACCGTAACTAATCACGTGATATTTTACACGAAATGGAAAGTAATGAATTTTATTTTCGAAGTGGGTTGAAACCAAAGCTATGAACACAGGTTCCAGACGCCTGATACTCATAAATAAGGTGTCAAAAGGTAGAAAAAAGATTGTTACAGTTTTATTTACCGAAAAATCCCTCTATAACGTGCAAATTCACAACTCATTTCTTGCCCACAAAATTTTGTGGGCAAATTTTCAGTTTTTTAAACGGCATTTCGCGTGACTCAGACACAGGGTATTGGTCCCATAGGACCCCCTTGTTTGAGTCACGCAGCGGGACTACTATATAATGTGCTGTCATTATATTTCATTGTAATTTTTTGCGTATTTCGTGTTAGATAAACCAAGCAAAATCGAACCATAGCAAAATAAAACCATGTAATAGCTTATTATATGAGAATAATACAACTGTATGAATTTATGTCGTTGCAGTTGTGTCATTTTTGCCCTCAGAATGAAGATTTGTCCATGTAAAATTACCAGTAATGATACCACAGTATTGTAGAGATGGTCATACATAGGACTATAATTGTACTGATGTCTCATGCTGCATTCCAAGCATATCAGTGCAGCCCCTTAAAACATATCAGCCAAAGTTGAAATAATTGCCAAAATGTGATGGCTATGATATCATGACCTGAGAGAAGGGAGGTACAGATGGGGCGGCGGAAGGGGTCCATGGTTTGTTACTGAATAGCGCCTTTTTGCATATACATCTTGTTGCAAAAAAATACCAATGTTTGGTTTCCAAGTTATGCTGTACATTATTTATTATTATTATTACGTATATTTTATCAATAATGAATTCATTGATGCCTTTTTGTGCAGAATAATGACAAGTGGTGAGCTATCAAAAATTGTTAACACAAATAATACAGGTTTATAGTACAATTTTTGTTAATAAATATACAATACAAGCATTGATATAGAGTGACATTGACTACACAACTGAATAGACTTATTTGTCGTCTTTTCAAAATATTGTACTGAACTGAAGAATTCAAGAACCACAAGTATTTGGATCAAGAGTTGTCGTTATTTCATAATAAACTAATTTTACACAGCATAAGTTATATTTAGAAAGTAGGTCATTTATTTTTAGCATATGTGTATGCTAGACAGATTGAGACTATTTTTAGCATATTTGTGTTGGAAATTTGTACTTCCAATATAACATTGTATATGAATGTGTAGGTATACAAGCCTCCATAGCTCAGTGGTTAGAGCACTGGTCTTGTAAACCAGGGGTCGTGAGTTCGATCCTCACTGGGGGCTGGTGAAATATTTTTTTTTTTTTAAAGAAGAACAGTAAAAAAAGGGAAATGATTATTTACATTTATCAAACTTCTGTTTTATTTTAATGTGAAAGTGTTTGATTTGAAATATTGTTAGACTGTGTGAGATGATATGTTAAGTGTCATTAACCTTAAAGTTTTAAACAAGTTTATAAATACAATGTCACATTCATTTTATGAACATCTTATACAAAAGCATGTTTATAAAGGCCTAATATGTAAAATTTTAAGTTGTTTACATATCTCAAACTGTAATATCTTTAAGTAAATAAATGGTTATATTTTTTATATCTTATAGTTTTGTATTGATCTAAACTGGTGTGTAAAAACATGTATATATGGAGTTATGGGTTATATTAGTTTCAGTGCCCAATATGAAAATCACCAAAGTATGTTGAACATTTAGGGTCTGTATATTCTAAAATACCTACCCACAATAAAATAACAGCAAGCCAAGCTGTTATGAAGCAGACTCTTAAACAGAGCTGCTTATCGAAGTTTTGATGTGGTTGTTATCATTTATATTATCACATAACTTCTGGTTTGGGAGTGTCATAACAAGCCTTGTATGTTTTCCCGACTGAGTCACTGTTTATCTTTGCTACCAAAAAAAGTTTTAAAAAACCGTAGTTCACCAGTCACATCATGCAAACAGTCAATTCATTCTGTCAATCCAGTTAGCTTTTGTCTATAGTTAGCTTCTGTTGATGTAGTTAGTATTTGTCTATACTGTTAGCTTATGTCCATGTAGTAAGCTTCTATCAATGCAGTTAGCTTTTGTTCATACAGTTAGCTTCCCTTGAGGCAGTTAGCTTTTGTTCATATAGTTAGCTTATGTCAAAAAAATTTCTGTCCAAGCAGTTAGCTTATAATCATTTAGTAAGCTTCTTTCCATACAGACATTAAGCTTTTGTTCATACAGTTAACTTCTGTCATAGTTAGCTACTTTCCATACAGTAAGCTTCTGTCCAAACAAGCTTAAAACTTATTCTTATTTGTTCTTACACCTGTCCAACATGTAAAATTATAATTTTACTGTCATGACTAGATTTTTGTTGCATTTGTATGTAGTACATGTATATTGACGTACCTTGTACAAGTCAATAAAATATATGTTGAACGTAGGAAAATGCCTTTAGACTGAAAACAACAAAATTTGCTTCTCACAATTATAAATGCATTCAAAGAGTTGTATTGATCTAAATATTGAATTTATGATTATTGTATTTTTCAGGTTTGTGAAAGTGACACCATCATCATCAGCTGATGAGTCCCTGCTGCTGGATATCCTCCGCTTCATTAGCATAGTGCTCAAACTATCCAATCAGGTGCCAGATAACATCTTACAGTGGGTGGGGGAGGTACTGTACCATCCTAAAGGCCCTCTCATTGGTCTGTTACATCGACAGTCTACTAGAGAACCTGCTGAGGAGGAACCTACTGTCAATATCAAAAGGTGGTAAACAAGAAATTGCAGATTTATCCATATAATTATTGTAACCTAGTTTTTTTTTTAGCCATTTTTTTTCTAATGTTTGGATAATTTGCATATAAATAAATTCATAGTTTAGAATTTTGTCACTGAAAACAGTAAATGAAGCTTAATTTGGTTCAACAGGTTTGTCTAGTAAATTGCAACATGACTGCTTAATACAGGTGACTCCAAACAAAACTCTGACTGTATAATTATGAAAATTTAAATGTCCCAGCAGTTCTAAAATGTATTTTCTGTTGTATTTCAGATCACTGGACAAGGCATTGTTGTCATTTATATCAGTATACAACAGTTCTCTCCCCTACTTACTCACTGTAAGGTAAGTCATGCTCTGTATTAGGCGATTCATGTTTAAATGTCCAGGATATCAGTTAATTTAGATTTTGATGTTGGAGATGTCTTTATGCTTGCAACAAATTATATGGGGAACACATATCTGCTAATATTTTCTATATAAGATAAGAAAAGGGTTCATGCTAAAACATTGTTAATAGTCCTTACCCTACAGCGTATAAGGACAATGTGTTACTACTACAAGTGTAAATTTTTTGAATGGCTGTTGGAACAGCAACATTGACGACAAAATGAATGATGGCACGTTTTTTCGCAGCAACTCATGGCAAACTGTGCGTGGTCCACCACATCACACGTCAAAACATTGTACAATGTCCAATAAATTGGTTATGGTTCCACTGTGGCTGCACCTTTTTAAAGTATTACGTCACACTGTTTATCATCAGAAATTATGATTCGTTAGATGGATAAGACTTCATCATACTAGACAAAGTTGAAGTGTAAATATTACAATTGTAAATTATATTTGCTTAAAAATAAATAATCTACTTTTAAAGAACTGTGAAATTTAAAACCACAAGAAATAAAAATGTTGATTTTATTTGCCTCGCTTGTGTTACAGTTTGGTTACAGAATCTAGGGAAGAAGATCTTTTAATAAAGGACTGGGCCTAAGATCATCCAGCTGAGATTTGACAATTGGCAAAAGAGCGTAAAACTGAGTCTTTAATCTCAGGCATCTGATTGGTTAAAATTGAATGGACCATTCAAAAGCTTGAGTTTAGAGACTGGTCTACAATCCCAGTTTGATAATCTTGGACTCTAGTGGCCAAGGTTATAAAACTGAGAATGGAAACGAGTCTCAAATCTCAAGCATCTAATTGGCTGAAATGGTAACTAGTCAGCCTATCTGATTTCATGCAATCAAATGCTTGAGATTTTAGACTGGTTTTCATCTTCAGTTTTATAATCTTCAGCTAAAATGTATTTACTGTGTAACTGTTGCAGATTGAAGTTCCATCAGCTGAGAGGTGACCTGGCTAACAAGCTGTTACAGAGACTCAATGTTACAGATGCCCCACATTTCTACAACCTGGCCTCCCTAGAGGGAACTCTTCAATGTCTCATGCATATCACTGCCAGGTTAGAACAAACAGAAGCACTGTACATACTCTTCTTTATGGGTTCTAGAGTGAAAACAATGGATTAAGGAGGTGAGGTTAGCTGCCTTGTGGTAAAGGTTGTTGACAGTCAGCGACAGACCCCTACCTCTTCCCCCATTATTGTCCTTGGTTAAGGTCTTCTGAGAATATAATGATAGAAGGAGTGTTTGTATTATTATTCAGATGAAAAACATTCTTTCTCCATCATTTGATTAGTACATCACTGTAACTTTAGAATTAAATAAATAAATAGTAAGTATACATAGAAAACATTGCATGATGAGATTGGGGGTTTAGGGGGCACCAGTGGTACATGGACAATAAATATAGGGAACATGTCTTAAATGGTATATTTAATTATACCCCCACTTCAAAGAAGAGGGGGTATACTGTTTTACCCTTGTCCGTTCGTTCTTCTGTTCGTCTGTAACAAAATTTCCATCACAGTTATCTCAGCAACTGTAACATGCGGCAGCCTGATGTTTTGCATATTGCTTTATCCTATAGTCACATGGTGTAAAGTGATTTTATGCTCCTTGGTTGTCTACTTCCAAAGATGGTCAAAAGTTCACAGACATGGACAAGATATCATGGGCACTGTAGATGTCTCAATAAATTTGCAGTTGCTTATAGTCATGAAATTAATAGATTGACTTAAATTCAACTTATGTTGTTATATTTCAGACCAGGCTGGAGCGAGGAGTGTACGGAGCAGGAAAGAAATCCACTGTGCTGTCAGGTGCTTAACTGTCTACTCGAGGTTGTGTCGGCTTTCCACATAGGACGTGGTGGGACATCCATGTCTTTCATGGGGCGGGGAGTGACTAAGGCAGCTACTGTGTGTCTCCGACATCTGGTGTATGAAATGGCCACACTGGCAGAAGATCAGGCAGGCATTATTTATTTGTTCAGAATCATATTTATACTTTAAAATTGTTAAAAAAGTTAAATCTTCAGTGATCTGCAAATAAGTTGTTTTTGGCATACTTGTAGATTAAAATTTATTTTTATAATCATGATACATTTATGAATCTTTGCAAAGTTGTTTGTAGGCAATATTTTGATGGCTGGTGAATTTCAGTATAAACTTGTATGGTTACATTTGTGTATGTAGAAATGGCCGAAGAACTGGTTATATTCCCGTCATGGAGATGATATGAACGATGACCCTGGTCTTGACTGGATGTTGACTCTCTGGGCTTACAGGGATGCTGAGGTAAAACATAATCCCAGTACCAGCTGGTTATATGCATGTCATAGTTCTGTGTTGTATTTCATTGTCAGTGTTAGGAAGGCTCTTAACATCAGAAGAGGTCATGATGGTTTTGAAAAAGTTGGGATGGAGCTTCATCTTTTAGGGTTATTTTAGATACTAATTCCAATTCCAAAATCTTCTATGAACTGGAATTCATTTGTAGAATAAATCTTCTTAGGAATCAGTTTTGTGCAGGTTTAATTTCTGCATATTTAACCCTTTCCTGGATATATACGCATTTTTACGCGTGTGCGACCAGTGTAGATCCAGATCAGCCGGCACATCCGTGCCGTCTGATCAGGATCTGCACTGGCCTCATTTTGTTCAGAAATAACCTAATTAATCAAATAGCGAACAGTTTAGATCCTGATCAGACGGCACGGATGTGCCGGCTGATCTGGATCTAAACTGTTCGCCCTAGCAATAAAGGTGTATCTATACAGGAAAGGGTTAACACTTGGTCAGATGTTCCTTATCAGACACTGGGCAAAAGTTCACTATGCATTATTATGAAATAATTGTGAGTTTTTGAACTGGTTGAATAAATGTCCACACACAAAAATAATTGTGTGCAAATTATGTGTTAACTGCAGTATATTTAATGTATATTGATCAAATACCCCAATGACCATAATGTCACATTGAAATGAAATCTTTTCTGAAGGTGGAATCGGAAGAGTTGATGATTGTTAGGCTTACAAAATTATAAAATTTAAAAACAAGAAGAGAATATGGCAGCTACTTTATGAGAAGAATAGATTTTTATATAAAAGTACATGTGCCACAAATTGTTTATATCATCACAATATACAACGTGGTTATATACAGTCGAGAGACTTTTATTTTGGTAGTGTTTGGTGTACAGCAACATGTTGTACTATTTTAGGTAAGGACAGCTGGCCTTGGTATTGCTGTTGCCCTGAGCTGTGTGGAGGAAGGTCGACTCTTACTGACAGCCAACTGTAAACATATCCCAGGAGGCATCTGGGCTGCTGCCTTCAGCATCCTCCTCGACCAATCAGAATGCAGCATGGTCAGACAACAGGTAAGCTATAGTGAATGTCTGTAATTGTATGACTTAGTGCTCTGTTAAAGATTGTTATACCGACACAAACAAAGTTTGAGGGGGTATATAGGAGTGAGCTTGTCGGTCGGTCGGTTGGTCGGATTATTCGTTTCCGGATGATAACTCATGAAAAGCTTGACAGAATTAAATAATTTTTGGTACACAGGTATATCGTCATAAGATACAGGTCAAGTTCAATTTTGGGGCTGGTGGGGTCAGTGTCAAGGTCACTGTTACTAAAAATAGAAAAATTCTTTCCGGACAATAACTCCTGAAAGGTATCAACTATTTAAAAAAATTTTGGTACACAGGTTTAACATCACAAGATACAGGTCAAGTTCGAATTTGGGGCTGGTGGGGTCAATGTCAAGGTCAGTATTACTAAAAATAGAAAAATGGTTTCCGGATGATAACTCATGAAACACTTCACAGATTAAATCCTTTTTTGGTAAATCAGAAGATACAGGTCGAGTTCGACTTTGGGGCCTGTGGGGTCAATGTCAAGGTCACTGTTACTTAAAGGAATACGTTCGGCTGGTTATAACCTTTGTTTAAATGATAAAATGTATTTTGAATAATACAATTTTCGTAATCAAATGATGACGACGAATATGATAATTGTAAAACTTACTTTTAATTACACTGATAATCGTTTTTTCGAGCGTAGCATGAGAGCGGCCATTGTTGACAAGTCGTTGTCTCGCGAGAGATAAAACAACGAGGCGTGACGTCATTTACACACTTCCTTTTCATAACGAATACACGCAGAGATGAATGCAGGCAATTTAATTACATGAAAACATTGCTTTATGCGGGAAATTATTGCAAAGTATCACAAATAAGAAAAAAATCACATTATAGTTTTAGTGTATTGTGTGTTTTTACCTTCTTATCTTACATTTTGCTCAAGTAATTGCATCGCTCACTAGGATTCAAAAGACAATATTTTAAATGAGAATGTGAGACACTCCGATCGCTAATTGGAAATATTTCCTTTTAGTATAAATTAACATTGAATTTACTATTGTCCCCTCATGTCTCCTCAAATTAAATATGTCAATTAAATTTTTCACACCATTTTAATATCACCCTATCTTATTCGAAGCAAGCTGGCTAGTGAGATTATCGTATCAGTTAGTGGCAATTAACAATAACACGGGCGTGTTAAAACTTGTACCACTCGGTGTGCAAAAATAGATTTTATAATTAGATTTAAAAAAAGAAAAATACGTTTTACAGTAAATGTAAGTATTGAAGTATTGTGTTGCACTCAACCCCAGGCTTAGCGGCGTGGGGAGTAATATGCATTTCAATCAATACCCATGAACAGACTCAATCAATCCGGGTCTGAAACATTTTGATATTTGTCGGTATCGGTGGCTTTCAATGTGCCCTTTTCATCAACTTAAATTTTCAAAAATACATTAGTTAAATTCAGGGCCTTCTCTAGGCCATTATGACATACAGGTGCCGGTATGCCTTAATTGCTTAACAAACTTTTTTTCTGGAGGATTGCTCTGCCGGTATGCCTTTAATCTTTGTCGGCATCTTTTGTCGGAATGGCTTCATATTCAATAAACAGTTCAATGTCCCCCAAGCCATTTGCACTGGGACACCCCAACCGTTTACAACCCCAGACAAATATCTTACAAGTTCTAAATTCGCCGACATCCGTTTATTCAAAATTGCCGTGTCATAGTTATTGTGTATTTCACTGTCTACGACACATCAATTTTACTGGTCAAAAAACGTTATGGTAAAGCAAATTAGCCAATAACAATCGATTTCTATACTTTTTTCTGGGTAAACTCTGCCTCCCGATTAGTAAGCATGTTGGTGTCTTTTGTTAGCGCGGGCCACCTGAAGTCGGGTAGCGGTAAAATATTACGCAAACAATATATTCTTTTTGCACCAGGAGACAAATAAAACTATGTGAATTTACTGAAAACAAGAATCATTCGACTGTTGAATAATAAATTCAAGAAAAATGTATTTGCAAGGATCTATAAATAACATTTTATATGAAGGTCATTGGTATTTGTAAATACAAAATGAAAAAATGGGGTTTAATAAGATCTCTTCAGATGCCGCAACGACGCTAGATCGCCGAATTCAAGGGTTTACCTCAAATTTAAGGAAATCATGTATCCATCTCGCGAAGTAAATGCATTTTGGCCGGAAAATCTGTAAAGTCGATCAAGAAAAAATACCACAAGCTCTACACCTATATATTGGTCTCACTCCATACTCTTAAACGAGCAAATAAGGCAAATCGTAAAGAATTTTTAGGCACAAAATCATAAGACATTATGTAGTTGTTTTATGAATGAATATTCCATTGTTGAGACTGATAAGAATTGGATATAAAATGGAAACGATAAGAACCGGAAGTGTGTAAATGACGTCATCAACAGGTGCGCGCATCGAAAAGGGAACAAACATGGCAACGGTCATCGATGAGGGCCGATTTTGCAAATAAGCGATCTTTGACAAGAGATAACTGTGTCAATATTTAACGTACAATAAAGTTCTATACGTCAAAATGATGCATAAGTAACGATTAATAACATTGTATTGGTGAAATCCAGGCAGGTGTATTCCTTTAAAATAGAAAAATTGTTTCTGGACGATAACTCATGAAATACTTTAAAGATTTAATTATTTTTTCGGAAACAGATGTAACATAACAAGATACAAGTTAGGTTTGACTTTGGGGCCTGTGGGTTAAAGGTCAAGGTCACTGTTATATAAACTTCAAAACTTCATTTCTATTCAGTAACTAAAGCTTGGAATGAGATTCTTAAATGAAATTTGGTGTATTGGTGGTTTTTGTGAAGATTAATTTTGGGATTCAAAGTAAGGCCTGTTGGGTCAAGGTCACTGTTACTAAAAATAGAAAAAAAACTATATATGCTCAATAACTTTGGTTCGGAATGAGATATTGTGATGAAAATTGCTATATAGGTAGTGTCTGTGAAGACGAAACTTGGTATTGAAATTGGGCCTGATGGGGTCAAGGTCACTGTTTGCTGTTACTAAAAATAGAAAAAATGGTTTCTAGATGATTTCTCATGAAAAGCTTCACATATATAAACAATTTTTTGGCACACAGTTGTTTGATAAAAGTTAGTTAAAGGTCACTGTTACTAACATATTTAAACCAATTATGCTCAATAAATTTAGAAGGAATGAGATATTGTGATGAAACTTGCTGTATATGTGGCTTCTGTGAAAACGACACTTTGGATTGAAGGTGGGGCACATTAAGACATTGATTCGAAGCGTTCCCAGTTCAAGTATCAAGCACACATGTGGGGGTATTATATCACTTTCAGTGATAATTCTAGTTTTAATAAGAATAGAATAGTTCTATGAAACTAGCATTTTGATAAGGTAAACATAAGCCATTAAATGGGAGCAGTATGCCTTCATGTAATGCCAGAAATACTGTTTTGGCTAGTGTCGCTGACTTGTGATTTGATCTGTTATAAATAAACTCTTTACGCCATAAATACCCTTTGTATTACATGGATATGTTTGCCCTCTGATCAGGATATACAAGGTTTATTTTTAGATTCCTTAGATTATTCCCACAAAGAAGTAAACAGTAGATCCAGATCAGATGTGCTGGCTGATCTGGATCTGCTTTGACTGCCCATGTGATAAAATGTTTATATATTGAGTAAAAGGTTAAGATGCAACCAGTGATTGTCCTGTTGTCTTTAGGCAGCATTATTGTTGGTAAACCTGACCTCCGAGAGCCTGCCCAGTGGGAGCTCCGAGTCTGATCATCACGCCTGGCAGGGACCTGTTGTTATGGATACAGAATCTCAGGTCTCTCTGACTGGACTGACGGCCCTGCTGGCACTGCTACACCACTGTCAGTTCTACAGGGAGATGACAGTACTGCTGTCCAGCTATTATCCACAGCCCAGTATCCAGCCTGCTGTGACCTCTGACCTCTACCAGTTGTCTGCCTCCGCCTCCGAGAACACACTCTCCATGCTAGGTAACAGCTCTTTACTGCAATAAATAGACTTTGTAAACAAAGTTGATTTATATTTCTTTCCATTAAAATGCATGCAGATTTCAGTTGACATAAATTAAATCATTTTTATCATAATTTCACTGTAAAAAGCTACGTATGTCAGCAAGTGTAAGCATAATTCCACAAAAAGTATCCCGGGTTGTTTGTCACTGCAAAATTTCTTAACATTTCTGGAAGACATTAGATTTACATTTATTTACAAAAACAAAATAATGCAAATATAAAAGAAATATTTTATAACATGAAATATGGTTCCTATCTACTGCTTGCTCTCTGAGATGTACAATTATTAACCAAGTAAATATTTTATTACTAACTAAATATTTTAGTTAACCCTTGTAGAGATCTGCTTGGTTGATGTATGTTTTTGTGCAATGTCACAAAACATGTTCTTTCCGGACCAAAAGCTTCACAAGCATAAGTTCAGTACCTTTGTTTTCATATATTTTGAACCCATAATGATGTAGTAATACGAATTATTTGTTATTTCTGTGTTTCAGCTCAGGCCGGTGTTGTACCAAAGGCAGGAAGTTCTCACCACACTACAATGTCCTTGCTGCATGTAAGATAGAGGTTTCTTGTATCTGATAGGTTGTGATAATTGAAAGGTTAAAGCAGAATAGTCGAGAATTTTTGCACAGTGTTAGGTATTACCTTAAACAGCAAAAGGCGGTAAGATTGTAGGCTATATGGAGTAGATCATCTGGCAGAATATGTGCTGACAATTTTGGCACCATTGTTGACGATTGACTTTGACCATTGATTGAATCGAAACATAAACACAGTTAAGCAGTTACAGTGTATTTCAGTTATGGTAGAAATACAAAATCATACACTTTAAAACAATTATTGTCTTGTGCTAAAAAGTTACAAGAAGAATTTCTCATGTTTTGTTGCAGTCCTCCGCAGTGTCTTCTGTACAGATGCCGGAGAGACCTGGTGCTATAGGAGCCAATGGTCATCCAGCAACGCCCAGAACCCCTAACAGTAGCAGCCGGACAACACCCCTCACTGGCAGAGATCAAGGTAGGGTCAGCATGAGAATCTGTATGAAATTATAACATTGTTTAGTCCATCAATCTCTAGATTGTAATCAGTGAATTTAGTTGACTTGTCTCGGATCTCTAGTTTTTATGCCCCCGCCATATAATGGCGGAAGGGCATATAGTGTTCACCCTGGCTGTGGGTGGGTGGGTGGGTGGGTGTGTGTGTCAGTGTGTGTGTATGTTCGAAAATCGTGTCCGCTCTGTAACTTTGTTATTTCTTATTGGATTTTAAAATAACTTGGTATGAATGTTCACCATATCAAGACGGTGTGTCGCGTACAATACCCATGCCCGTAGGTCCAAGGAAAGGTCACTGTTACTAAAAATAGCATTTTCTTGTCCGGGCTGTAACTTCCTTATGATTAGAGGGATTTCAAAATAACTTGGCACAAATGTTCACCATGACAAGGCGGTGTGTCGCGTACAACACCCATGCCTGTAGGTCCAAGGTCAAGGTCACTGTTACTAAAAATAGAATTTTGTTGGAAAAATCGTGTCCGCTCTGTAACTTTGTTATTTCTTATTGGATTTTAAAATAACTTGGTATGAATGTTCACCATATCAAGATGGTGTGTCGCGTACAATACCCATGCCTGTAGGTCCAAGGTCAAGGTCACTGTTACTAAAAATATAATTTTCTTGTCTGGGCTGTAACTTCCTTATGAATGGAGGGATTTCAAAATAACTTGGCACAAATGTTCACCATGACAAGGCGGTGTGTCGCGTACAACACCCATGCCTGTAGGTCCAAGGTCAAGGTCACTGTTACTAAAAATAGAATTTTGTTGGAAAAATCGTGTCCGCTCTGTAACTTTGTTATTTCTTATTGGATTTTAAAATAACTTGGTATGAATGTTCACCATATCAAGATGGTGTGTCGCGTACAATACCCATGCCTGTAGGTCCAAGGTCAAGGTCACTGTTACTAAAAATAGAATTTTCTTGACCGGGCTGTAACTTCCTTATGAATGGAGGGATTTCAAAATAACTTGGCACAAATGTTCACCATGACAAGGCGGTGTGTCGCGTACAACACCCATGCCTGTAGGTCCGAGGTCAAGGTCACTGTTACTAAAAATAGAATTTTGTTGGAAAAATCGTGTCCGCTCTGTAACTTTGTTATTTCTTATTGGATTTTAAAATAACTTGGTATGAATGTTCACCATATCAAGAAGGTGTGTCGCGTACAATACCCATGCCTGTAGGTCCAAGGTCAAGGTCACTGTTACTAAAAATAGAATTTTCTTGTCCGGGCTGTAACTTCCTTATGAATGGAGGGATTTCAAAATAACTTGGCACAAATGTTCACCATGACAAGGCGGTGTGTCGCGTACAACACCCATGCCTGTAGGTCCAAGGTCAAGGTCACTGTTACTAAAAATAGAATTTTCTTGTCCGGGCTGTAACTTCCTTATGAATGGATGGATTTCAAAATAACTTGGCACAAATGTTTACCATGACAAGGCGGTGTGTCGCCTACAACACCCATGCCTGTAGGTCCAAGGTCAAGGTCACTGTTACTAAAAATAAAATTTTGTTATAAAAATCTTGTCTGCTCTGTAACTTTGTTATTTCTTATAGGATTTTAAAATAACTTGGTATAAATGTTTATTATATCAAGACGATGTGTTGTGTACAATACCCATGCCTGTAGGTCCAAGGTCAAGGTCACTGTTACAAAAAATAGAAATTTCTTGTACTAGCTATAACTTCATTATTAACAGAGTGATTTCAAAATAATTTGGCAGAAATGTTCACTATGACAAGGCGTTGTGTTGTGTACAATTCCCATGCCTGTAGGTCCAAGGTCAAGGTCACTATTACTAAAACCAGAATTTTCTTGTCTGGGCTGTGAGTTTGTTATTACTTATTAGATTTTCAATTAACTTGCTATAAATGTTCACCATGACAAACATGCATAGCGGGGGCATCCGTGTCCTATAGACACATTTCTAGTTGATTAGTCAGTTTGGTGACTTGTCTCAAATTCAGCCAATCAGATATTTATGATCTTATGCCCAGAGGTATGGGTTGACATATCAAGGTGTTCACTGTTAACAATCCTCATTTGACTACAACATTATTTTGTCCATTAATGTTTTTGTGTCAGGTTAAAGTTATAGGGATCCTATTGTCCGGCGGCGGCGGCGGCGGCGTCAGCGTCGTCGGCATCGTCCGATAGTCCCCCAACTTTAACCTGAAACTTAATGTTGCCTATAACTTTGAAAGTACTTGTCCTATTCACTTCATACTTGGAATATATCATCAGCATGAACAATGCCATCTGTGACGACAAGAATGATAACTCCAGTTTCAATATTTTTTGAGTTATGCCCCTTTCAAATGCAACTTTAACCTGAAACTTAATGTTGCCTATAACTTTGAAAGTACTTGTTCTATTCACTTCATACTTGGAATATATCATCAGCAGGAACAATGCCATCTGTGACGACAAGAATGATAAGACCAATTTCAAAATTTTTTGAGTTATGCCCCTTTCAAATGCAACTTTAACCTGAAACTTAATGTTGCCTATAACTTTGAAAGTACTTGTCCTATTCACTTCATACTTGGAATATATCATCAGCAGGAACAATGCCATCTGTGACGACAAGAATGATAACTCCAGTTTCAATATTTTTTGAGTTATGCCCCTTTCAAATGCAACTTAACCTGAAACTTAATGTTGCCTATAACTTTGAAAGTAGTTGTCCTATTCACTTCATACTTGGAAAATATCATTAGCAGGAACAATGCCATCTGTGACGACAAGAATGATAACTCCAGTTTCAATATTTTTTGAGTTATGCCCCTTTCAAATGCAACTTAACCTGAAACTTAATGTTGCCTATAACTTTGAAAGTACTTGTCCTATTCACTTCATACTTGGAATATATCATCAGCACTAACAATGCCATCTGTGACGACAAGAATGATAAGACCAATTTCAAAATTTTTTGAGTTATGCCCCTTTCAAATGCAACTTTAACATGAAACTTAATGTTGACTTTAAACTTTGAAAGTACTTGTCATATTCACTTCATACTTGGAAAATTTCACCAGAATGAACAATGCCATCAGAGACGACAAGAATGATAACTCCAGTTTCAATATATTTTGAGTTATGCCCCTTTCAAATGCAACTTAAACCTGAATCTTAATGTTGCCAATAACTTTGAAAGTACTTGTTCTATTCACTTCATACTTGGAATATATTATCAGCATGAACAATGCCATCTGTGACGACAAGAATGATAACTCCAGTTTCAATATTTTATGAGTGATATCCCTTTCAAATGCAACTTTAACATGCAACTTAGTGTTGCCTGTAAAATGGAAATTACTTGTTCAATTAATTCACTTAACACTTTGAATAACTCATCTGCATTGATTTACAAACCAATTTTTGAAAATGATTACTCGGGTTTCACCATTATTTTAGTTATTCCCCTTTTAAATGCAATTTACATGACACATGTGTTCTGTTGTGTAGTATTGAAATCAACTTCAATAAAATATTTTTATTATATATGATTAAACATAGGCCCACATTTCAACGTTTTCCATGCAGGCGACACATGTGTTCCGCGGAACACAACATTCTAGTTTCTTGACTGATCTATGTAAATTTTCCTTTGCCAAGTTGTCTGGGGAGAAATATTCTTCCCTTCATATAGCTGTATTTTTGACCTGATCAATGATATTCATATTGTCTGCCAGTTTGAAATGCTTTTAGTATTAATAAATGAAATAAAATAAACACAATGTTTTTTTGTAGGAGAGGGGGAGGATGGTGGTAGGGAGACAATTACATACCAGATTGTGACAACCCCCTGTCTGGTCTCGAGCATCTCTCAGCTTGTACGCAACCTTATGATACAGGCACCACAGGACACTGTAACATCTCTGAAAAATGAATCTCTAATACCATTCTTTATCAGGTAAGAACTTTAATTAGAAAAATGCTTTGTTATGTTTATTATCAAATACAAATTGAGATTGTGCATTATACATAATAGATCTTGTGATAATGTAAAGGTATGAACAGTTTGTTAGGTTCAGTAACAACTCACAATAAAGGGATTTCTATAAAGTTCTGCTTTAATTGAGGTTTACCTGTATTTGAGTTTATTTTTCACTGATCTGTACTCTTGACATTTGTTTAATAGTTCATTCATTATAGTCCCAATTGAAAGAGTCCATCTTCTTCTCAGTTTTATTAAAAACTACCTATTAAAGCTACTAAACTGGAGTTAATACAGGGTGTCCGAAAAGAAAGGTAACACTTTTACACCTCAAGCATATTTATTTATTGCTGGACAATTTGCACGAAAAATTGCACATATGTAAAGCAAACGTGTAAGTTGTATTTAGTAAAGAAATTATGGAGATATATCTTGTTGTTTATTTTTACATTTAATTTAGTACAAAATACCTTTTGTGTCTTTTCAATAATTAATGACGTTCTCTAGATGACGTCCTTTGCTCAGGTTTCCCTGTCTAACTCGCACTATAAAATTCTTGATTACATTTCCACACATTTCTACACTGATCTTCTTCACTTCCCGTTTATTGTTTTTCAACAGCATGTCTGTGTCCACCGGCTTTGGTCTGTACACAACCGACTTAAGGAAGCCCCAGAGAAAGTAATCACACGGGTTTAAATCAGGACTGTGCGCGGGCCATGATTGTCCACAATCATTCACTTCGGGGTATCGTCGAGAAATCACCTTATCACCAAATATTTCATGAAGATACTCTAATACTGTATTAGATGTATGGGCCGTTGCACCATCCTGCATGAACCAGACATTTTGCATGTTTTCCGTTTTTTTACGAAGCGCTGGAACAAATTTGTTTTTCAAAAGCGAGAGATACCGTTGAGAATTCACTGTCTCCTTGAACACATATGGACCAATTACTCCGTGTGAACTCATGGCACACCAAACAGTTAATTTCTCACTGTGCAATGGCCTCTCTGTGAAACAGTGAGGTTGCTCGTCTGCCCAGAATCGCATATTTTGTTTACAAACATGGCCAGAGAGCAGAAAATGCGACTCGTCTGTAAACCATACATCTTTAAAAGCATCAGCGTAAGTGTCGGCGACGTCAGCTGCCCAGCCACAAAAGTCAAGTCTTTGAACCTGATCTGTAATACTCAATTTCTGCATTATCTGAATTTTATACGGAAACAGTTTAAGATCCTTCTTTAATATATCATGAATACAAGTTCTAGGAATTCCAGTCTCTGAGGAAGAGCGTCTTACCGATTTTTCTGGACTATTCATCAGCATTACCCGCAGTGTACTCACATTTTCCTCGCTCCTACTACACCTCGGCCGACCCGTTCTTGGAGCATCTGCCACAGTCCCAAGTCGCTCAAATTTCTGTACGATTTTGTAGATATGTTTCCTGCTTAATTTTGTATTCTTGAATTGATGATTAAACTTCCGCTGAATGTCTGTTACACATTTGGTTTTATAATAATTTTTGACAACAAAAATGCGCTGATCTGACGTCAATCGCGCCATCTTGAAAATAACGACTTTGTTGGATGAGGTCATGATGTCTGGGCGTCGTTCATTTTGTCGCGCCATTTTACCAAGCATGAAAAACTTACATGTAATTCCTATAATATGATCTAAAATTTATGAAAATAGCCCTATATTCAGCAAAGTTATGAGTTTTTCAAAGTGTTACCTTTCTTTTCGGACATCACTTTACATGTTGCTATTCTCTGACAGATGACAAGCTCTACAAACTCTGTTTCATTCAGTGAATGTGGTATATTAATTCCTGACTGGACCAAAAACTGAACTATTTAAATTAAGGGCACAGATCCTTATTCTCTACACCATATATGAAAATAAAGACATCCTCTTAAGTAGAACCATACTAGTACAATAATTTGATCCAGCTGGCTGCATCTGTTCTTGTAATGCATGGTTCAACTTTGTATGAATACAGGTGTATGAGCTGACTCTACTTTCAAGACAAATGCAGTCTACAGAATTAAATTTGCTATCTTGATTACTTCTTATTTAATACTTTTCTATCTACATGCATACTTGAAGAAATCAGAGATGCAACTTCTTTAAACATGAAATATATGTTGTGTTTAAAGAAGTTGTGTTTCTAATTTATTTAAGTATATATATATATATCAGTACCTAAGTTGTATCCATAGAGTAAAGGGTAATATTGTGATGTTTCTTACAGCATGTTGGATGTGAGTTTTCTGGAAGGTATCCAGGTACTAACGTCCTCCCAGCAGCTAGAACTGTTCTTCTCGGAACTCCTAGATATGCACATCAACATTCTGCGTTTGCTGCAGACATGTCTGGTACATGACTCGTCTACCAGGATGGACATTTTACAGGACAAGGTCGCCCTGGGAGGCATAGTGGCCCTGCTGAGGATCTATTCTGATGGTATGTTTGTGGAGACATTTAACATTGAAGTTTAGTTCCTATAATGTACGGTACTTTTAGGAATTATGTTGTTACTTTTGTTTGGCAGTAAAAGCCGCAAAAAATTTATCTTCCAAGAAGAAATAAAATAAATCCTGATAAATAAAAGATGGGACTTTCCTTGCACATTCACATTCTGTATGCTACATCTTATATATATATCTTATGTAGAATAATAAATGATGTATTTAAATAATTATATGGATTGGGATGTGATAAGTGTGGTATTTTATTACCCTAATGGTTTTAAAAAGATATATATTAATCTTTACATTGTCTGCATGTTTATTACGATATTTCAGCATCTGAGGACACAAGATCTGGATGCTGGGCATTATGGGAAACAGTTCTGTCGTTTCTGACAACGTTGATACAGATACAGTGTGCACCAGCGGTCCAGGTGTTAGCACAGGTTCTCCAGAAACAGTGGATACCTGTAGCAGGTATGTCACAGTTAATAAACAACTAATTAGGCATTTATTGTTATTTGCACTTTGGTTGAGGACAGTATGTGTAACAGTCAGCTGTCATGTAAATGAGATTTTGCATTATTGATTATTATTACTTACATTATTACTACTATTGGCTAATGGTTATATTCCAGTAAAGTTTTTCTTTAAAGCTTCTCTGAGCAAGGGTATTAGGGTATTGTAAGCACTGTAGAGTCCTAATTTTTCATAGAGTTGCTCTGAATGTTTGTACTGATAAAACCAAACCTCGGACTAATTTGAAACTGTCTTGGCTTAAAAATATGGCCTTCAGAGCATTTGAAGATTTTGTTCATGTGAAGAGTGCTTTTCTTTGATAGATCATTATTCATGTTTTGGGGCAATTTATATTGACACAAATGCAATGTAATCAGTTTTAACAAGTTTATATGAATATGTACTTTCTGGGCAGTTATCATAAGTGAACACCATACATGCATTCTTATAAATAGGAGAGAATAGAAGTTCAACATTGAAAATTGATACATCTGTATTTTCATGTTTCAGACAACTTGCAGAAGGTTTTATCTAGGGAAGTAGATAGCGGAAGACTTTATGTATTGTGTCTGAACTTCCTGTCAGTACTCTTCAGTGAGGAGGGAAAGTTGCAGAGTAAAAACAACACCATGGAACAGACTGGCATTTCCATAACAGCTTTACTTAACACGTCTGTCCAACCAGGTTAGTTATGTAAAAGTGATCCAATACTGATGTGAAGTTTGCTTTTTTCAGTTTTAATTGTTTACTCCTTGAAAACAGTTAAACATTTGTACTGTCTGTCTAGGATCTACACCATTTGCTTTTTGTCCAAAATAACCAATGAACGTAAAAGTAAACAGTGTAGACCCTGATCAGACTGCATGGATGGGCAGGCAGATCTGGATCAACACTGTTGCACATGGCATATTAGCTGTTTCCATGGAGTAAAGGGTTAAAAATGAATGCTTAGATTAACTTGATTTCTAATAGCTTCATATCATTTACTTAAAATATTTGTGGAAAGACCATTCATTCTTTTAAAACTTAGAAAATATTATCCAATAACTGTCTGGTTATAGCTCATTTATAACATTCCTTACTATTACTTGATATTAAAAAAATATCAGGGTATCAATAAAGAAGGCAGATAACTCTTGAGTTAATTTATTTCACATTTAATGAATATCTCATTTACTGCATATAGACTTATTACCAGGTTTATGTTATGTTACTAGACACACAGATAAATACATTACCCATAATACCATTTTGACAGAATTTTGTTACTTCCTAGAATGAGTTACATCCTTAATTGCGTTCCTATCCTTCCAACAATTCCCTTGAAGTCCAGCATGCTGACCTCTGACAGCTCTTGTTAATCAGTGTAACACTGACTTATGTGGTATATGATACTGTATTTGAAGAATGTTGAAAACGTTCAATGTGTTGTTGTTGTAGAAGCAGAAGACAAGGATGGATGTCAGCTGACTGTTGGGTCAAGCTTCTGTAAAGCCCTGATCACATCATATGACCAATTTATCCTCCGCAAGTCAGAGAGCCCCAATCCAGGGGAGAGAATCCATGTGATTACTACCCTAAAATGTCTCCTGTCAGTTTGTCAGTCAGCAAAGGTCACTGCATTAGAATGTAAGATATAGAAAGATTTTGAAGTCAAATAGCTATTGTGTTGTTAGAATTCCTTCCTATCATTGTCTCAGTAGTCTTATTTGGACACTGCAAAACTTGCTTGTATATTTAGCAGTTGGATGATTTCTTGCTTGGTTACAAACCAGTGTACTGTAGATGTGTTTTGGATAGTTACACTTGTGTCACTTTTGGATCAGATATCTAAAATAACCATATAAAGACTTCTCTTTAATCCATCTTATAATTCTACAGATGCTAGTTATTTGAATGTGAAATTGGGCGAGGAATTGTGAAGTTTTTCTTAACTCTGCATAGATATGAATGAATAGATGACTATACTTACCTGAAAATATTGGTTAGCCAAATCACTTCATTATTGTTTAGAAAATAACTACTGTGCATTGTAAATTCACATTGTCTAATTGACTTGATTTGATATTGCAGTGGGACTTGTGGAAAACCTTGTGGAGCATGTGAAGCAGACGACCTCAAAGCTGAACATGACCACACTGCTGGCTCAGAAGGAATCTGCCAAGGTCAAAGATGATCCATGTTTGCTGGAACTGACCTTGACATTTGACCTTTTACGCAATTTCATGTACAGAAATGATGATGTTAAAGTAAGTGTTTGGTTATTTCTTCAATTTTTTTTTATATATCCAATTTAATATTTTATAACATAATTTAGATTACAACCAGTCAGATGCTTTAAAATTGAGACTGGTCGCAAACACCTTGTTCAGGAAACTAACAACATTTTCAGCCAATCAAATTTATAAGAGTAAAGTCTGGTCTTGTGTTTTATGACCTTAAACATACAATATCTATACTTAACTAGAAGATTATTCCAGTCAACAGACATGAACTATGTAAAGAATAGTTGTGTAGAGTGTTGAATGTGTGCGTTACAGATGGCATGTTACCACAGTGGCCTCCATGATACCATACAGAAGCTGTGGTCCTGGTGTCAGCTCGACCTCACACTGATGATGTGTGTTATATCACTGCTCACTACTTACACTGCCTCCTGTCCCACAGGTAATCTCTTCTGTTCTGTTGAAATGCATGAGCCTGAGTTGTACTTTCACTTCCTCTGGTGTTACACTTAAACCTTGCTCTAACAGGCCCATGGTTTATTTTCTTGTGTACAAGATGTGGTTTTCAGAATTGATGGCCTAGCAAGCCTAAACATTTGGACTGAAGGTTATAAAGCTGAGATTTGAGACTGGTTTCCATGCTCTGTTTTATAACCTTGGGCATTGGCTTCATTGTGAAATTCTAAGTATTAAATGTACCTGCTTTATAAATGGATTTCAAGCTAATGTCAAATTCTTTTATTTGATATTCCATTTTTTTGGCAGTTACTGGATATTTTTGAAACTTTTTACTTTAAACTCTGCTTTTCTCAACACTTCACTTTGTTTACAGCCACAGGTTCATTAGCTCACAGTTCAGCCTCGGTGTCAGTGCCTGCTACTGGGAACAAAACCATTGTTCACAATGTTATAAAGTACATAGAGAAAGGAAAGCATAAAGAGCCGACCATGAAATGTCTGTTTGGATTAATGGCTAACCTTGCTCTGTCGTCAGAATGCAGGACCATCATATGGAAGGTAGTGGACACATTTTGTTGTTTAACTGTCTGAAAGTTTCTGGAAGACGTGCTGCCTTCTCTGTGATTAAGATCACGAGTCCTTGACTTACTGTACCAGTGTTCTAGCTGTTGAAATAAATGGCTCACCAGCATTAGAACTATTAACTTAATTGCTTCAGCCTGAGGAACTCCTTGGGTATTTCGCTTAATAGCAGACAATGCTTATAGGACAGCTTGGGGAAAATAACTAGTCTGGCTTTCAAACTTTGGCTTACCATGCTAGTTCTATTCCAATTCAGCTATTTAGGTCAACCAAAACACCTTCAAATTTATTTCATTATGTTTTGCATTTGTAGAATTTAATGACCTGAAAATATTAAGTATCTTTCTTATGTGCAAGGTTTGCATCAGATCTGTGGAAACTGTTAAGCAGAGCTGCTATAAAAAGTTCAGATATTCCAATCCAAACAAAAAAACAACAACATAGTAAAAACCAGAGTGGTTTTGAAATCTTTTCAAGAAAATAGTTTGCAAATAAATTTCAAAACAACTATGGGTTCACTGGAAATTTGCCTACAGTTGCATTTATAATATATTGCCAGCTGATCTTGTCTTCACTGGTTGCACAGGCGTAAAAATGCTTATATATAGAGTAAAGGGTTATTTGATGTACATTGTATACTGTTAATTTTATATTGTTCAATATTCCATGCATACATGACTTGTGAATATTTCATGAACAGAGCAACTTCCTGCAGGAATTTGGTCATTTGAATCCAAAGCGTTCCAAGTCGGTGAGAGGTAAAGGGCGCCAGATTGCCAGTGAGATTCTATGGCTAGAACTTTTACTCAACCTCTCGTTCTCACTGGAGGGACAACAGATGATTCTCAAAATTCCAGGTAAGTCTCACTCTGATAACATTTATGTTTAATCAGGGCCCAAGATCATAAAACTAAGATTTGAGATCAGTCTCAAATCTCAAGGATCTAATTGGCTGAAATGGGGACTGGTTGCCATTTCAGCCAATCAGATGCTTGAGATTTGAGACTGATCTCCAGATTTAGTTTTATGATCTTGGGCAAAGGCCTTCCACCCTGCCTGTACTCCTCCTAGGTACTTTTGTTAGCCAGAGAATGGTGGTGGGGATTCTGCCAGTCGTCATCATGAGATTCGTACCTTTCACTTGTTTTACTGTGGCTGTGCCTGGTAAGTGTTACCCTGAACTTACGGGTTGAAGTGGATTATAAAATCAAAAGAAATTGCATTTCTCTCACTGATATTGTTAACAAAAGAGATAGATCTTATGTTCAAACTTCAAGTTATATATAAATATTCTGACTATTTAGTGTTAATTGTACAGAGGATTGGATTGTTAGGACAGCAAGAAGTGTCACCAATTCTAGGCAGAAGTAACCTTTTAAATGCTATTTATGAAACAGCCAATGAAAAATGATTCCTCTGTATTGGTTCATAAAGATGTTTTCCTGTCAGCCAGTGCCTGTAGTTATGTTCTGTCCTTGACTCTTATGTATGAACATTTACAGATGCTGTGGACATTCTGCTGGAGTTTCTGGAATGCCCGGTGGATCGACAACAAGAGTGTGCTATCATCATAGTGAGAAATCTCTGCTGTCACACCAGTAACAAACCAAAAGTACTTGCCAATGGTATGTGCTTATTGCCTGTGTCTGATGCTGGAGCATGTAATGCATTGTTGTAGGAAGAAAATGTCCATATAAATGCAGAACCCATTTTGATGTAATTTTACTCAAGATAAAGATATAACCAGTATGTTACATTAACCTGTCAATAACACTTAATTGTATTTTGCCTTTTTACAAACTGCCTCACTTTGACTAGCCTAAAGTAGGTAATCACAGCAAGAAAACTTTTAGACCACTGATCCAAGACTTGTGGGTTTTATCCCAAGGCAGGATGAATACTGTTAGTTGATTTGTCTTCCTGGTCTTTGTCATGTGACAGAAGTAGTCAGTTATTTATGGAAAGGTGCTTAGAACCCAGGAAATTTAGTGTCTACTGTCCTGAAGACTTCTTGCAATTTATGACTAAGTGGAAGACATACACAAATCATTCACTCGAAAACATGCCAGGTTTATTGTAATACAGTCAGTGTTATGCTAATTTGTACCTGACAGCCCGGCAGTCAACCAGTGACGCCGCTTCGGACATTACATAAAATAAACATCGTTATAAACACAATTAAGTCATTTATTTTAAGAAGATAACTCATAAGTTTGGAAACCACTAATGTTGTTTACAAATCTTACATTCCTGAGGCCTTGAAATAAAGGTTTATCCTGGAAAACACAACGGTCTCCAGTCATTTATCCCCATTTAGCTAAACCTATACTACTGAAGTATCCACACAAGGGAAATTTGAAATTTGCCTGGTTACATCAATTGGCTGCTTAAGACAGTAATATTTATTATAAATTGGTCTGGTGTTTGCTGTGTCATACTGGTTGCTTAATACAGGTGTCTGGTATCACAGCTTCAACTCTAACTGTTCCTTTCAGAGAAACTGGTGCCAAGACTGCTACAGTGTGTAGAATCTGATGACAACAAGCTTAAAAATGCTGCAGCCTCTGCTCTATGGGCCTTGGTGTATAACAATCAGAAGGTAAAGATGCATGTATTTTTTTAATCATGATTTACAGCTTAATTCACCTTTGTGAGCGGTATAGATCTGGGTTGAAGGTTATAAAACTGAGCATGGAAACCAGTCTCAAATCTCAAGGATCTGATCCTTGAGATTTGAGACTGGTTTCCATGCTCAGTTTATAACCTTGGGCACTGTATCAGTTTGCTCATCAGCGAACAACTCTTGAACTCAGCGAACAACTCTTGAACTCAGCGAACAACTCTTTACAACCTCTATGGTTAAGATTATAATTTATAAATATTTATGTGTCCTTACATTTCAAGTAATGTGTACATTTATAATTCTGATATTTTGCCTGCAGGTACATCACTCTTTTATTCAATCCTACACCCATTTTAGTGTTATTCAATGTTGCTGTAGTTCTGACAGTATTTGAAAGGTAACTTTGCTCAACTATGAACTGAGCAGTTGAGTGCCTAAGAATTTACAATACCATGTCAGTTATTAGTGGAACTCATACTGTATCTCAGTGTTGTCATGTTTCAGGCCAAAGTGATAATGAAGAACGCCAGTGTTGTACCGAAGCTGCAAGAGGCACTGAACTGTGCACAGGAAGACAACATGTCCGAGAAATGTCTCCTCGATATTCAAGCCGTCATACAAACCGTCTCGGAATAGTGACATGTCTCCTCAATATACCAACCATCTCGGAATAGTAATACACAAATCTGTTGAAAAACACTGACATTAGTATAATATAAATTAAAACATAGATAGTGAATTGAACAATATGTATGTTAAAGGTAAATGAACAGTTTACCAGTACTGTGCAAGAGAATGTTTCAGTAGAGCTTGTAATAGGTGATACTCGTATGTCAATATTAGTCTGTTTATCCGTCCATCTTTCAAATTCTTGGTCAGTGTAATCTGTTTCATATTGTTGAAGTTCAATAATTCTGATCAATTGTTTTAGATTTTTTTATAAATATATTGGACTGAAATGTAAAGTGCTCACAAATATTTGCAGCCATTGTTTGAAATTACAAAATTTACCATAGCTTGTCCTTGCAACTTTCATAACTTATGGCTAAAATAACTTGGTTAATATTAGGCCGAAATGTTATTGGAAATTTTAATATTTTATACAATAACTGCAAGTTTCAGGGGCACATCCAGATGCCTGTTTGCCGTGGGGGCAAGTTTCAGGGGCACATCCAGATGCCTGTTTGCCATGGGGGCACATGTTGTTGACCCCTGTCAAAAAATAGTGGGGGTAGGGAAAAAAACGGTGTAACTCGTCCGGCAAAACCGAACTTCTCTGCACAACCACACAATTTTTTATCACTGTTTGGTTTGTTTAACTTGACTTAAAGGGGTTCACTAGTAAGATGAAAGGTGTAAGTCACATGATTGTTTTCATCTTTAAGAAGAAACTTGATTTCCAGGGCATTTCAATCAATCAACACTGAAACCTATAGCAAGATTGTCTTTGCCCTGATATAAACTAGCTTATGTGAATTCTGAAAGGGTTCTTGTCATATCCCTAAGTCAGATTTTTATTATTAAAGGACATTACAGGATTGGTTTTTCTGAGATCTGTACTAGTCCTGAAACACTGGCAGACCTGTGCCCAAGATCATAAAACTAAATCTGGAGATCAGTCTCAAATCTCTAGCATCTGATTGCCTGAAATGGCGACCAGTCGTCATTTCAGCCAATCAGATACTTCAGATTTGAGACTGATCTCAAATCTTAGTTCTATGATCTTGGGACCTGACACACCTAGCATCTCAACAGACCTGTCATACTATACAGTTTATTGCATGTCACTGACATGGAGACAGAGAACTATGTTGTATTTATTTCTTAGTGTCTTTAAGTTAAGTATCTTTAAGTAGAATGTTTTTCTGGGATACAGTAAGTACTAGGGAGCTGTGATAATGGAACTGTTTTAAATGTTGTATTTAAATTTCAAATGTTCCAATTTGTAATATATCTTAAGTTTTCTTTTACTCAATCTGATTAAAATCATCTCCTGAAAACCGCTACGCTATCAGGATCTGACGACGAGTAACTAAAACGTGATTTTATCACTAACCCGTTGAACCAATCAGATTGTCGCCCACAAAATCGCAAAAGTGAAAGTAAACATAGTATTTTAAACCACGGAAAGTGTTTACAGCCTGCCTAAGACATATTTTACTGAAGATATATGTGTTTACGTAGTATTTCATTCATTTCTAATGCAATGGCATCTTCAGATCATTTTTTGAACGTTATAGCTCAAGCTTCTTGTGTTGACAATTTCTAAAAATAGTAATCGGGGAAAACCGCTACAGCTAATGTACGGTGTATGCGGGCCATCATCAGATCTAACAATTTGTTAGATCTGACTTTAGTGAGATTGTCTTTTACTGTGAGATAATGAAACTATACTGACTCAATAAAGAAATGCATATGTATGGTTGTATGTATATTTCAGTTAGGTTTTCAAGGAATTCTAGTTCATTTTATTATAAAGATCTACAATTAATAAAATTTCTCCAAATCATGTGACTATCACAAACTTTAAGGATTGCATTGCATTCTAAGAACAGATCCTTCACAAGAAGTATTGAAATATTGTTCCATTCTTTAGTTAAAGCAATTTTGAGCTCCCAAAGTGTTGCCAGTAAGTTGATGTGATGTCTGATCCAGCGGTCAACATCATCTCGTACATGCCCTATGAGATAAAAGTCTAAACTGGCCAGTCAAGGATGTCAAAGTTGTTTGTATCAAGAAAATCACTGTAGTCTCCAGCCGCACAGCCTCTGGCATTTTCTTTTAAAACGTTAGTTAATTACACATGAAGTAACCGTTGGAGCTGACTTTATTTTACACTGATAGCATTTCTATAGCGTTTTTTTCTTCATTATTTAAATTATAAATTGAAATTCAGTAGGAAATGATTTATTTAAGAAAAAAAAGCTTATACAAGGGGTCTAACCTAAAGTAAGAAGATCGATGCTTTAAGACGGCCATTTCATGGAGAGTGGTGTCAATTGGTGATAAAACAGCATTGTTTTGTTTACATCGACCACTAATTCAGTAAAGTAAGTACATTTTCTTGTATTATAGGTATTGTGTATGAGATAACCACCTAGCCGCTTGTTTCAGACATCTGCTTCTGGTCCGTTTTTGTCTGTCCATGCAGTGGTTGAAGCGTGAAAGAAGGGATAGCGACATAGGGGTCCAAACTCTGCAATGTCTGCAGACTGATTTTGGGAGCTTTAGAGAATTAGATTTCGCCTTGCTGTGTTTGCGGGGTGCGGCATACATTATTTAACACTTTAGAACGTTTCCTGTGCTAATAGGAGCCTCTGTGTTCATTTTTTTACATTTAAGACGATTTCGTGGAGAACTGTCTCACTTTAGGACAATTTCATGGAGAGCTATAAATTTTGGAGAGGTTAGACACTGATTAGTTTATAAAGAACAGAAGTATATCTGTAATTTTTATTGTAATTGTACCATGTAATTGTATTGAACATGATTATATTGGCAGGTCAAGAACTGCACCTATTAACTGCAATGAGCACAATTAAGACCAGTATATCATTGCTTGTTAGGTATCCATGACTGTACTATACTTTAGTGCTTAAAACTGGCCACCAAGAAGCCGTCTACCAGTCCAAAAGAACTGTTTTACTTCCTCCGAATATCGCATGGCTGACACATTGCTGCATGCATGCCATCTTAGTGAGTCTTGTAGCAATTTAAAAACTATATTGTTGGTTGAAAACGACCCATTTTCAACTAATGTTTTCAATTGATGGAGTGTTTGGTCAAAGTCTGGAGTGGTTTCCGTTTGGGTACTTTCTTTACTACTTTGAGTTATAACTGATGTTCGTTGCGATGTTATGGGTGATGGGGAAGCTAAAAATACTTTCGTTGATGATACACAGAGTTTTTTGCAAATTGTTGATTTAGGTGAAAAATATTTGAAGGGTGATGAAGATGTTGGATGAAAACGTTTCACAGATGTTGATCTAGGTGATAATAATTTCAGCGGTGATGGAGACGTAAGACGTATTTTTTTCTTTGTCGTCTTCAGTGGTGAGGAGATATGGGATAATTTTCTTTTTCTTTCGGTTTCCTTCCATTTTCTTCTTAGATTCAACACGGGTTTTCTTTTTCTCATGTTTGGAACTAGACCTAAAAAATGACAACAAGAGTTGGTGTTAAATCCATTAACAATGGCTTTCTTATGTAAGTCTCCATGAAATTGTCCTAAAGTGAGACAGTTCTCCATGAAATCGTCTTAAATGTAAAAAAAATGAACACAGAGGCTCCTATTAGCACAGGAAACGTTCTAAAGTGTTAAATAATGCAGACATTGCAGAGTTTGGACCCCTATGTCGCTATCCCTTCTTTCACGCTTCAACCACTGCATGGACAGACAAAAACGGACCAGAAGCAGATGTCTGAAACAAGCGGCTAGGTGGTTATCTCATACACAATACCTATAATAAAAGAAAATGTACTTACTTTACTGAATTAGTGGTCGATGTAAACAAAACAATGCTGTTTTATCACCAATTGACACCACTCTCCATGAAATGGCCGTCTTAAAGCATCGATCTTCTTACTTTAGGTTAGACCCCTTGTTATATGCATTTCTTCTTATCTCAGTATTTGTAAAATTTTGTTACTAGTGCTTGATCATAGAAATAAATGAAGCAGTTTATACTCAGATTGTTAACCTTGTATTTTATTACAAACTTTCAAGTGGAGTTTTGGAAGGCCATACTGTTGATTGTTGGCTCAGTCCATCATTATTTGCGTGTGATAGGGGTGGGGTAGCAGCAGAGCTGTGCAACACTCGAGGATCTGATAACTTCATTTATAACTTTAAATACTTTGGTTTCTTTTTATTATGCTCCCCCAAACATTTCATGAGATTACAGATTTATGTCAAACATTCCATTTTCTCCCAAGGTCAAAGGTCAAGTCAGTCAATTATCGAAAAATGATTGATATTGGCTTTCACTGGTATGTATGGCACAACACTGATAGCTTTGTTCCTGCAGTTATGGAACTTTGGTCATGAATATACGACATATTGTCGCACCATTCCTATCTGCACTATGTATCAGTATCAACAAAACTTATATAGAAAGAGGAACTTATTTGCAGAGATAATATAAGCAAGGCAACAAGTGAAAGTTTGTGTTGACCAAGTTATAGCCCTTAAAATTTTAGCACTATTCATGTGTCCCCTGGATAATCATTACAACCAACATTCCGTGGACAACTATTATAATATACTATAACATGAACAATTATTACAACCTGACATCACATAAATATGGTTTCTTTAAACAATTCATCTATGCAGGCCTGTATTAATCCTTTCCTCCATAGACACACCTTTATTGCAAGTGCAAAGTTTAGATCCAGATCAGCCAGCACATCCGTGCCGTCTGATCAGGATCTAAACTGTTCGCTTTTTGATATGTTAGGCTATTTCTGACCAAAATGCGACCAGTGCAGATCCTGATTAGATGGCACGGATGTGTAAAAAAATACGTATTTATGGAGGAAAGGGTTAAGGGTGGTACTATGAGACCAGCTGGTTTCAACAGCAGTACAGAAGACATGACTGTGTATAATTCATGGATTATTGTATGATAGAATTCACAGTACATGGAGAATACTCGGTGGAAAATAGAAACAATCAAACCCAGTATAAGAAACATAAATCTTTAATTATAATAACAATCTAAAAACTCAGCAATTTGTAAATGCACACTGCACTGTACTTGCATGATATAATGCTATTATCCATGAAACTGCTAATATTTACACACAACATGCACTCCTCTGTGATCAAGTTATGAGCATTTTAACAGCATTTAATGTTGGATTTATTTATCAAACATGTGCTTAACTAATTACTAAATGCTCCATGGAAATCAATACTGTATCTGCATGCCTTAAATAACCAAACAACAGAAATGCACTTTAGGTGAAAGAAACAACATAACAAAATAAAAGCATGACAAATGGCAGAAATTATTATTGCACAGAAGTTTACAGAAAACAAAAACACTTACATAAAACTTTAGTTGGGGTGTTCGAAAAGTTCCCAGAAAAGTGCTCGCTTCTTTATTTTACTTTGCATCTTTATGAAAATTGCTGTTATAATACTATGAAGTACTCCTTTCATTATAATAAACAACAACAGTCTTATCAATTAAGCCGTTTCAAAAATTTATGAAATTTTTAACAACATAATCGGTGGTCCAGCCAAACATCATTAATTAAGACATAGGTGACTCTTTTGTTGGTCTTAAAACCTTAAGTACTGCATGTTCATATGCATTTCTTTATAGCCTGATTATCTATGTCTTTACCAACATGTCCATGGATTTTCCATTTAGAACACATAATTTAATGGACGATCTCTCTTCAATGCTCATCGTCACAGAGCATTCACAACAAAATGGCTGTCAAGCAGCGATTTGACATCAGAATTGTAAATAACATCATAAAAGTCACATCAGGTGTTGGTGCTAATACATCAGAAAATTCAATACAAGAAGCCTTACTAACAACACAAAGAGACATCATTTTTCGTATGAAATTGCATTAGAATTCTCTAAAATTTGGGCTGGTTTATGTCAAGTGATGTTGCCGTAGAGAAAGTGTTATTTTAACTGGTACATTTAATTGTAGCACTTTTCTGCAAACTTTTTGAAAACCCATTATACTAGTAGACAAAATATCATGCAATAACAAAATTATAGAAGTCATTAACAAACAATTATACAACAACAGATACAAGTATCTTCCCATTATAAAATAGCAGTAAAAATACATTTTGAGACATATTACTTAAGAATTCTAAAAAAAAATTAAAAAACACTTTGGTAGTTAATGAAAAGCTGATATAAACAGCGTAGTCCAGTGTTACTTGTTAACTAGTGATTACAATGAAATATGTAAACAAGTGCATTCCGACAAGACACCACCCAATGTAACCCAGTGCAACAAGGGTGTAACCAGGCACAACTAGAGTGCAACCCAAGTTTTACTTTTTAACCAGGAGCAACCCAAGTGTGAACAGGTGTAACCTGGCACAACTAGAGTGCAACCCCAACTATTTAACCAGGAGCAACCCAAAAGTGACACCTTTATGTAATTGGGTGCAAACAGAGTGTAGCTATGTAACTAGGTGCAATCAAAGTGTAACTATCTAATAACCAGATGCAACCCGAGTCACTATGTTACTAGGTGCATTCCAGTGTAACTATGTAACCAGGTGCAACCAGAGTCACTATGTAACTAGGTGCATTCCAGTGTAACTATGTAACCAGGTGCAACCTGAGAGTCACTATGTAACTAGGTGCAGTCCAGTGTAACTATGAAACCATGTGCAACCCAAGTTTGAGTATGCAACAGGTGCAACACACTAACTATGTAACCAGGTGCAACCTGAGTCACTATGTAACCAGGTGCAACCAAGTTTTAGTATGCAACAGGTGCAACTCACTAACTATGTAACCAGGTGCAACCAAAGTATAACTATGTTACCAGGTGCAAACCTGTGCAATAATGACACAGGAATGGTGTTTTAATGATTTAAACAATCTGATCTAGATGAACCTGTTCGATAGTTTAGTGTCAACTACGACATCAGTTATAACATACATCTCTGCAACTGCAGTCTAACCTCCACATGACAAATCTTATTCTCTCGTTAAGCCTTGCAGCTTATGTCACATCAGATCTGTTTTAAAGCAAGATAATCTCTCAGTTCTGCCGGTATATCTAAATATTTTATTCCAAACAACACTTTGTTGCCAAGAGCCTGTCTAACTTTGATTCGGCTGATATCTTTCAGCGTTCTGGGGTTGTGATGGAGTGTTTTCAGCTCCTCCAGAATCTCCGTACACTGGTGAGTGTCCGCAGCCAGCAGAACTGTAGGAACAGTCTCAATGCCAGAGTGTAACAGTAACTTCATCAATCTGGTCTGGTTTCTGTAACAAATAAATCTGATTGTAACAATAACATCATCAATCTGGTCTGGTTTCTGTAACAAATAAAGTCAAGTGTAACAATAACTTCATCAATCTGGTCTGGTTTCTGTAACAAATAAACCCGATTGTTACAATAACTTCATCAATCTGGTCTGGTTTCTGTAACCAAAAAAAGCGATTGTAACAATAACTTCATCAATTTGGTCTGGTTTCTGTAACAAATAAACCTGATTGTTACAATAACTTCAACAATCTGGTCTGGTTTCTGTAACAAATAAAAGCGATTGTAACAATAACTTCATCAATCTGGTCTGGTTTCTGTAACAAATAAACCTGATTGTTACAATAACTTCATCAATCTGGTCTGGTTTCTGTAACAAATAAAAGCCATTGTAACAATAACTTCATCAATCTGGTCTGGTTTCTGTAACAAATAAAAGCGATTGTAACAATAACTTCATCAATCTGGTCTGGTTTCTGTAACAAATAAAAGCGATTGTAACAATAACTTCATCAATCTGGTCTGGTTTCTGTAACAAATAAAAGCGATTGTAACAATAACTTCATCAATCTGGTCTGGTTTCTGTAACAAATAAAAGCGATTGTAACAATAACTTCATCAATCTGGTCTGGTTTCTGTAACATTAAACAACTGTAACTGTACTCAGTAATTTTAATAGTTCAAGCATATTTTTTCTTAAATGTAAGCTGACAACTAATATACTGTGTGGTTATTATCAAACCAATCTAACAGTATGTTTCAGTCTTTTATCAGTGAATAAAATACACAGTATGTTTCAGTCTTTATCTGTGAATAAAATACGGTCAGTCGTTCTTATACAAATAATTAAAATCTCTCATGTTACAGACTTATGATGCATTAACAATCCTTCTATGACAGAATAGCAAACAAAGTAGACCCTGATCAGACTCCGTGAATGTGGTCACAATGATATATTAGTCACTAAGGCTAAAAGCCCAATAAGTCATCATACTCTCAAACCATTTTACATTCACCATACTTAGTGAACTAGCTTTTGATAACTCAATTTCAAATGTGACCTTGTAATCATCGAAGCATCCTAATAAGTTGATAAGCAATGTATGAAAAATGTGACTTCTACAAAGTTTATGGGTTTCAAAATATAAATTTTGAGAAAGCCTTGTGTTTTATGAACTGTTAAATAAATTTTTGTCCTTGCCCTTTTTCCTCACCAAAGACTTTAACCCGTAACTTCCGAGTTGCAACTCTACACTTGGCACAGATCTTCTGAGTAAAGACTAACCTGAACATGGGTAGGAAGCCGATACAACAGGGTATGGGCATCTTAGAGCAGCTCCTTAATAACATCTCCAAGGTAGCTGTGTGGCCTCGTTCAAACACTGTTACTAAGTTCTTCACACTGAAATAACCAGTAAAATGTCAACTTTCCTTCCTCTTATTGTATGAATATTTAGTTATAGCATGCTAGAAAAAACACCAGAAAATCAAATGATGCATTTATTTTGTGACAGCACATGATTTTACTGACAAGAGAATGGAGCAGACAATATTCTGAACAAGAAGCACCAAGAGGCTGTCTAATGCTGGACTGCAGTAGCTGATATGGAGCAGACAGAATTCTGAACAAGAAGCAACGAGAGGCTGTCTAATGCTGGACTGCAGTAGCTGATATGGAGCAGACAGAATTCTGAACAAGAAGCACTGAGAGGCTGTCTAATGCTGGACTGCAGTAGCTGATATGGAGCAGACAGAATTCTGAACAAGAACACCCAGAGGCTGTCTAATGCCGGACTGCAGTAGCTGATATGGAGCAGACAGAATTCTTAACAAGAAGCACCTAGAGGCTGTCTAATGCCAGACTGCAGGAGCTGATATGGAGCAGACAGAATTCTGAACAAGAAGCACCCAGAGGCTGTCTAATGCCGGACTGCAGTAGCTGATATGGAGCAGACAGAATTCTGAACAAGAAGCACCCAGAGGCTGTCTAATGCCGGACTGTAGTAGCTGATATGGAGCAGACAGAATTCTGAACAAGAAGCACCCAGAGGCTGTCTAATGTCAGACTGCAGTAGCTGATATGGAGCAGACAGAATTCTGAACAAGAAGCACCCAGAGGCTGTCTAATGCTGGTCTGCAGTAGCTGATATGGAGCAGACAGAATTCTGAACAAGAAACACCCAGAGGCTGTCTAATGCCGGACTGCAGTAGCTGATTCCAAGTAGTCTACAGCTTGAATGTCTTAAATGTCTCAAACTTGTCAGCATGGTTCATAGGAAAAGGTGCAGTAATTTGAAAAGGAAATTAAAATACAAGCCTGTTATCAGATGTGTTACAGGAACATTACTCAAAATAATGTTTGAGATAATGGTATAATGTGTTGATGTAATGAGGAAATGTACACCATTTCTGTACAAGTATCATATCGTTACCTCTCCAACCCCCTACCCTCTCCCAATCAAAGGTTACTTCCTCCAACTCCCTTAATAACACTTTTAGCTCATTAAAACTTATTTTAGTATTGTGTGCTTCATTAAACCAGTAACGCTTATTACTACTGCATTCAATAAGTAATCAACAACTATAGTAGCTCTGCACAAACACAGATATGTCAGACTATAATATAGTTTCTCTTGTTTGCTCTTTAAAGAAAGAGGGTTGAAAACACTACAGTGGTACACTTTTTACTGACTATAATTCAATCATGTTAATGAGAACAGTGGTCTGTCCAAGGACAGTATACAAAAACCCCATGTAGTGTTTTCAGCCTTCCTTCTCTGATGAGTGAACAACAAAATCTACACAATTGCCCTTTCCTCCACAGTTATGGCTTTTATTGTGTGGGCGAACAGTTTAGATCCAGATCACCTAGCACATTTGTGCTGTCTGATCAGGACCTAAAGTGTAAGCTCTTAGGTTCATTAGGTTATTTTTTACCAAAAGGTGAATATTGTAAAACCAGAAAAAGATGGCAGATATGTGCCAGCTGGTCACCCATGTCATAAAAGGCGAATAAATGGAGTAAAGGGATAGTACCACAGATCAGAGACATCACTTTGATGAATGGACTTACCCATTCTGGTTCAGGGAAGTAGGCTGCACATCAAGCCCCTGCTCCAGGAAGTACTGAACAATCTCCCACTTCCCCATCTGCAGAGCAAGATCAACTGCCGACTCTCGGTTGTGATTGCGCAACTTTATATTAGCACCAGCTGTAATATACAACAACACACATTCAAGTAAGATGTTATCTTTCAAAACACTTACAGAAGGAAATGCAATTATTAACTTTCATACTTTGTGTTAACTCTATTCCGAAATTATAAAGTATATACATGTACACTTTTCACTTACACTTGTATGTCAAGATTTGCTTCATTTCAAAACATTAATTTTAACTTTGTTTTGTTTTCAAATAAGTAGCCTCTTTTGTTTACTGCAGATCATTAGTTTATTGTTCTTATAAGTGATAAGGCTGGGGAGTAAGTGGCTAGATAGAAGTGTAGATGCTGAATGACTGAGTGGGTGAGCCACGCTCTGCACATCCAGATGTCACACACACACAAACATATCCAGATGTAGAGAAGTCACATATATAATTTTATCCTTATATAGCAAGACTATGCAATGATCTGAGTCTATGCTTCTAGATGTAAACTTTCAACTGTCACAACTGTACCTGTACAAGTATATCCCAATACAGACTCAAACCAATGTGTGATTGGAAGACGGATATTTAACCCTTTCCTCCATACGCATTTTTACGCATGTGCGACCAGGGTAGATCCAGATCACAAATAACCAAATGAATAAAAAAGCGAACAGTTTAGATCTAGATCTAAACTGTTCGCCCTAGCAATAAAGGTGTATCTATGGAGGAAAGGGTTAACCTATGAATTCACAAAAACATAAGTTATAGCAGTGTTTACCTTGCAATAGAAGTTTAACACAGTCTAGATGATTGGACATCACAGCAACATGAAGAGGAGTTTGTTCATACATGTCAGCACAGTTAGGGTTACATCCACTGTCTAACAAGTACTTCTCTACTTCTTTGTGACCTAAAATGACCATAAAAAAACAGGATTTAACGGCGCTTCTGGTGCACAATAACAGTAATCACTGGAGTAATTATAAATCCACAACATAGCCTAAAGGACTTTATATGAATTTCAAGACTTAAATGATAACAAAGCTTGCAATAGTCATACATAATGTAAAAGCTTGTATACAAATGTGCCAGAGTATCCAGAAAATCAGAGAATTATAGCACATTTGTACACAAGCTTTTACATTATGTATGACTATTGCCTGCTTTAAGTCTTGAAATTCATATAAAGTCCTTTAGGCTATGTACATTTCAAAGTTGAAATATACACAGTACCACAGTGACAATAAAAGAACAATGTGGTGGCAGACTCTGGCTTAAACTGGGGGCCCCTCGCTTAAAGGGCAAATCATCTCCCAGCTGAGCTATCCAGGTACACAACATGTTTGTAATGGCGACTAGATTCAAATCTTGACCAGATTATGTACAATTACTACATTTCTGCTGCAGACTTGCCAATTGTAAAAATCTTGAAATTTAAACATGTATCAGTAAATGATAGTTAATAGCTAAAATAGATTTTTAAGTTAACCTACACTTTCTGTGAATATTAGCCAAGAGAAATGTATACCTACATAGCCTTGGAACATAGTCAAACATAACGGTAACATTAAATGGTTTCAGCCCAGAGTAAAGAGCCAAGATACATGTATCACTAAGTAGACCAAAGCAAAATAATTTGTTGCATTATTGTGTTTTGAATAAAAAATAATATAATAAGTGTGTGCAATACCACAATAAATCTTTTTAAAAACTTTTCAAAAGACATGTACCTTTCAAAGCTGCCTCATACACTGGAGTTACCCCATACTTGTTACGGATATCTTTAACACACCCTGCCTCACATAGTAACTGAAAACATTCAAATTCACAGTATAAAGATTAATTTATCATTTACATTCTAATTTCAATATCAACTTGTTTTCATATTCAAATTTTATACCTACCTCTTGTGTTTAAAGCAAAAATCATTTTGTGCTGAGTTTACCATACTTTATATGTATGTTTAAATGTATTGTTTACGGATACATGTACTTAGAACACATCTAGTGGATTTAGACAAAGGCACACTCCATGTATGCCCCCTCAAAAATTTTCCTTTTAATATAAAAATATTTCTTGTGATGTCTGTATTAGAGAAGAAATATTAATACAATAAACCGGAATGCTCTGTTCTATAATAAAAATAGCTAGATGATTTAATGAGAACAACCCCTTACATTCATTAACTCATTTTAAAGGTGCATTGTTTGGTTGTATTTTGATGGGACATACATTCTTAGATGTGCCCCAAAAAGTGTGCACCTCTTACATCAGATCCTTTTTTCCTCACCGTCTGAATACAGACATGTCATGTCAAACATCATTCACTGCCAGACTTTCATGATATAGACTTAACATCTGCCAAATATATACCAGTACCATGTTCCAATTTATTGTTAGGTTTTGTGAAAAAAAACAAGATGTGTTACCTTGACAATGTTCAGCTGCCCAGTTCTGGTGGCCAGGAAGATCGGAGTGTGATCCTGACTTCCGATGTTGACATCACATTCTGAGGCAATCAGCTGTTTGACCACACCATCATTCTGACACTTGATGGCAACATACAGTGGTGTGATACCTACATTGTCACGACTATTTACACTGGCTCCGTTCTCCAGCAGGAAAGTCACTATATTGTCCTGATATTAAGGCAAGAATTTCTGTGTTAAACTATCTATGAGACACAGGCTAGTTACAGACATTGTCTGTGCAACTATGTACTGCACTTGTCAAGTCACAGTTCTAAGTGTAGAATTTTGTTTGGTAGATTCCTAAGTTGACTTAAAAACAGTTTATAAATCTACTGTTGTTATGTTGTTTTTTTAATAACTGCCACAAAAAAAACTTTTTTCTTCAGTAACTTTGAACTGAGTGTACTTTGAGTAATACAAAAGCACTTGAAAACTCAACAAAATCAATGTCTAAGCATACAAGGCTATAAGCATACATGGATAGAACTAAAGTGACTAACTGAACTATCCAACAACTGCAAAGGGCAACCAAACCTGTTTATGCTTCAAGTTTATGATAGAAGTAGTACTTAAATGTTATAAGGCAGGGGTCTCAATAATGGGCACTAGGTGGGGATTTCCCCCGGCAATATTGACCATATGACCCAGCTATTTTAGTGAAAAAGCAGCTATTTTGATTATTTTGGGCCCTGAATTCCCCTTCTTCTTTCATTAACCCCCCTTCTACTTTAAAATATAATGAGACCAATGATAAGGTGTTAAAATATTTCATAATGAATGTTTGTCTTACCCTGGAGTGTTCAATAGCCATCAATAGAGGTGAAAGTCGGGACATCTGATGGGGCAAGTTTACATCTACACCTTCACTAACGAGTATCTGACATATACCCATGTGTCCACCCCACACCGCGTACAACAGTGGTGTATAACCATGTGTATCATACTCATCTAGCACCTTCCTCCAGTCTCCTCTGACTGGTGAGTGTTTACCCTGTAAATCAAGTACATCAGCATATAAAATCAAAGCTCTCCAAGCACTCAAAATGTTTCAGCAAGAATGAATTATAAAAATGAATCTGTATTCTGCCTGTTTAATACTAAATCGACAAAAAATACCATATTTATTCATTTGTCTACGGTTAATTGACGTAACTACATTGCGGACTGTTAACTCCACGTATGAAGACAAAAATCCTGGTTAGGATTGTTATGCGTTCTTATGACAGAGGTCTATGTTAGCTTGATGACGTGACCGCTATTTATAGAATGAGCCTTTCACTGGTCAGTTATGAAACTCCTCAGTTTCAACCAATCAGTGCCCAAGGTTATAAAACTGAGCATGGAAACCAGTCTCAAATCTCAAGCATCTGATTGGCTGAAATGGCGACTGGTCGCCATTTCAGCCAATCAGATGCTTGAGATTTGAGACTGGTTTCCAAACTCAGTTTTATAACCTTCAACCCAGATTTCTTATTAATAAGATTAATCCCCAGTCACAGTTTTATAACCTTTGCACCTCAAATAGTAACAAACCTTCTTCAAATGTTCAACAACCACAGCAACAACATCCTCCTTTCCATAGAAACAAGCTGCTCCAAGGAATGTATATCCATAGCGACTTTCCAATTTACCCCCAACCTTGAGAGCAGCTTTCAACCACTTAGCTCCATCTTTCTCTGTACAATTCAGGCAGCCATTTAATAGTCTAGCATAATCTTCACACATGCTTTTTCCATTCCTTCTTTCATTTCCTGACAACAGTGTGAAATTTATGTCCATAGCACTTGTCAAAGTCCAACAATATAACAACAAACTATCTTGTGGTCTTCACTCCATACTAAACTTTCTTACACAAAGCATTCTCTTGCATCTGAAACAATGAAACCTAATTATTGGCTAACTTACAACTAGGCCATGTCTCTATTCTATTTATTACTTTTATTTCCTGATGAACTTCAGATTACTATATTGTTTGTAATGTTGTCACATAATTATTGTGAAAACCGTCTTCCTTTCCCTGGTTAAGTGGAACTACATGTTTTCCACAATAGAATACAAAATAAATATTTATTTATTCACTACTAAAATTACTGAAAATGTGCTTATAATCACAAACATTTTTGTCAATAGTAGGGATTGTTCTAGATCACAAATAGTGATACAATAGTGCATAAATGTAACAGGCTGGAAAGGACATTTAGTATTAATTAGACTTAATTTTAGGGAATGCACTAATTGGGTATATGTGGTCACATAATAGAGCCTATAAGGAAAATATCTTGTAAATTAAAAACGGATAAAATTGTGTTGTTTTTCTACAATTCAGTCCATAAATTTTTCATGGAAATCATTTCCAGGCAATAGATAGACTAAGTGAAAGCTATGTATGATATAATCTCTACATATACACTATTCAGAGGGTTCCATTTGACCCAGGAGATCACCCTTAGACGTTATTTCCAAAAGCCTCATTTTGACCCCTATTGTTTAAGATGAAGTGTCTTTTTTTTCTTAAATTAGTCTTAATATGGCTATGACTTGGCAGAATCCACTACAAAAGAATCAATATGACCCAGGGATTCAGCGCTAGTGGAACCACTGTATTCAGGCAGTTTAAACAAAAAAAATATATTAATGGTCATTTAGAGTCTTTTTCAATATAAAATGCACTTTGTTATAAAAGCATGAAACTGACTTAACACAAGTGTTTTAAAATGTGTAAGATGTGATTTTAGATATGGAGGCATTTCTGAAAACATCTACTCCAGGTTTTATTCATCATGGCAACCATTTATGAAATATGTTATTAAAAATGGAGTCAATACCATCTATGACATGCCCTAATATGTCTAACATGCCTCAAATCTGGTAGGGACTTGTCTATTATATGTATGATTTCAAGCCACTTATTCTAAATACACACCAACTGCACGGTGCCTATCCATATTGGCTGTTTGTTTGCGAAATTCGCTATATCGGCTGTTTCTTTGCTTCGGCAACGGCTATTCTTTGCTAAAAACAATGAATGGAGAGCATATGTCAGAGATTTCAGACGCAAATGTTACAGATATTAGGTATATTGTACAAAAAAAGGTTGTGCACGGAACATTAGAATGTCTAAACTATGCATTGTAGTGTTTACTTTTTAAATGTCGGCGATTGTGGCCGAAATCTCGATGAAACTAGTTGACGATACACAGACGTAGAGCACAGATCCAGCTTTTCTGCAGTCTATAACCAGTGTTTGCTTCGATATCTAACGTATCGAGCAATATATTATATTCATTTCTTCAATATTCTTCCAAAAATACTTACAAATAGGTAGAAATATTAATAGATTTATCATAAACCCTTTACTTTTGGTTTAATTTGGGCACCTGCGGCCTCTCTGCTTACCAGTTTTTGATGCACAGGCTCACTCTCTGCATTGCGCACAGGTAGGCTCAATGATAATGACTACTTAGGCACCTGTTTACTCACTGTATTATGGTCACTTTAGAATTTTGTCACTGCATTCTCCTTATTAGATTGTAAATTAACGTTACATGAGCAGGGGACTTCGAAGTTGAACGAGAAACCTTAAGGTTTATCGCAACTGTGTTAGTATCCTTTTTATGTAAGGTTAATGCATACATTGCTAAATGTTTATGAAAATGCTAATAGATATGTTTAACAATAATAAAGCTTTACAAAACTTTAACAAGGTTAAAACACTTATTTGATATGTACAGCCTATGTACATTCTATGTTGCAGTTTTAGCACGGAACTCCACTTGCCCATTTATTGGTTTATTTGCCGGTTCATTCGTTAGTCCGTTGGTTCATCGTCCGTTTTCCATCAACCGATCGTCCGTCGGTCAGTTCTTTCTCTCATCCCTTCCTCCCTCTCTCCGTTCATTCGTCCTTTTATCCAGTGGACCTAAACGTCCTTCCGTCTGTCCATTAATATTTCTCCCTAGTAGTCCGTTCCATTGAACCTTTTCTATAAAATGATCATTTGGTTGTATAGCCTTACATAATAGTATCTGAACAATTTCTTTAAAATCACTTTTTATACCCCCGTCAAAAATAGGTTGTATTATGGGAACACCCATGGTGGCCAGGCGAGCGGGCGCCCAACCTCTGGGCGGCGTCCACAGCGATGTCAGCTCAATAACTTAAACAGTTGTTGACCGATCTTCATGAAACTTAAGAAAAATGTTTGTGTTCATAGTATCTCGACCATGTTCGATAACCAGCGAAATCACTCATGCCACTACAGAGGTTGGACGCCCGCTCGCCTGGCCGCCATGGGTGTTCCCATAATGCGACCTATTTTCGACGGGCGTATAAAAAGTGATTTTAAAGAAAAATGTTCAGATAATATTATGTAAGGCTATACAACCAAATGATCATTTTATAGAAAAGGTTCAATGAAACGGAATACTAGGGAGAAATATGAATGGACGGACGGAGGGACGTTCAGGTGGATAAAAGGACGAATGAACGGTGAGGGCGAGGAAGGGATGAGAAAAAGAACGACCAACGGACGATCGGTTGATGGAAAACGGACGATGAACCAACGGACTAACGAATGAACCGGCAAATAAACCAATAAATGGGCAAGTGGAGATCTGTGCTAAAACTGCAATATAGAATGTACATAGGCTGTACATATCAAATAAGTGTTTTAACCTTGTTAAAGTTTTGTAAAGCTTTATTATTGTTAAACATATCTATTAGCATTTTCATAAACATTTAGCAATGTATGCATTAACCTTACATAAAAAGGATACTAACACAGTTACGATAAAACTTAAGATTTCTCGTTCAACTTCGAAGTCCCCTGCTCATGTAACGTTAATATACAATCTAATAAGGAGAATGCAGTGACAAAATTCTAAACTGTCCGTAATACAGTGAGTAAACAGGTGCCTTAGTAGTCATTATCATTGAGCCTACCTGTGCGCAATGCAGAGAGTGAGCCTGTGATTCAAAAACTGGTGAGCAGAGAGACCGCCGGTGCCCCAATTATACCAAAAGAATATTGAAGAAATGAATATAATATATTGCTTGATACGTTAGATATCAAAGCAAACACTTGTTATAAGACTGCGGAAAAGCTGGATCTGTTCTCTACGTCTGTGTATCGTCAACTAGTTTCATCGAGATTTCGGCCACAATCGCCGACATTTAAAAAGTAAACACTACAATGCATAGTTTAGAAATTCTAATGTTCCGTGCACAACCTTTTTTTGTACAATATACCTAATATCTGTAACATTTGCATCTGGAATCTTCGACATATGCTCTCCATCCATTGTTATTAGCAAAGAATAGCCGTTGCCGAAGCAAAGAAACAGCCGATATAGCGAATTTCGCAAAGAAACAGCCGATATGGATAGGCACCGTGAACTGTTAACCTCCCAGCTGATTGTCAGCCTTGCAAGTTACCCAATTAGAAACAAGAATTTTAAATTTAAACTCTGCCTCCTTGTAGCTGATGTTTGATAATTGGCTCTGCTAACTGCAACGGAAGCACCTCATAGAGCACTCTATTGAACAAACTACAGTTTCTGGAATACTCTTAATGTTGGTTCTTCACGCATCATAATCTGTAGCTAATTGATGGGTCATAAAGAAGAGATTATCAGACCACTTCAGGCTAATCTATTGCACATGGATTAGACAGGGAATGAAGGTACTTGATTTGATAGTGAAAAGTGTACAGGGCTTTTCATGCTTATATAACAGAGGCCTATAAAAGGCCTCTTCCCAATCCAAAAATATAGTATTTTTTCCCAATTGTGGCAAAAACTCTTCCCAAAATGCTAAGTAAGATGTCCAAAAATGGTTAAAACTCCTCTGAGGGGAGTTTGAAAATTGAAGTCTGAAAAATAAAAAGCTTTACAAATTAGTTTTAAGTTAAAAATACCTATAACTTATCAATTTCATAAAATAGAACCCATCCAAATTTTACAATTATCGCACATACCCGGTAAATTTCCCAATTGGGAAGGCCAGGGCCTCTTCCCTATTTTCTGATGAAAAGCCCTGGTGTAGAAGGTATTCTATGTTCAATGTACAATATGAAAACATATCTTTTTCGGTTGAACACTGTTCAAGGTTATTATAATAATTCTGAAAGAGAATAAAAAAAGCATTTCATTGTTTTTAGTCATTTAAATCATTATAATAATGAAATTTTGAATTCTTAAATACAGCACGATAACATCAATTAAATTCATCACACTGTAAGTAAGTACGTAAGTATGTATTAGGCCACTGTTCGTTGATTTTTTGTTTCTCAGATCCCACCGACTCTAATTGCTGCTAAAATGGAAAAAAAAAAATGAAAATGACCAAAGAAAGACAAATTTTCCCGAACCTTTTAGCGATTGACTGTTTCACTGCGCATGTCTGTACTTTCAGCAGACAGCGACAGTCGTTTATTTTCTGAGAATGACGGAGAAAGAGTCAATTTTAGCGATTGTCCTCAAAATTTAGTGCAGTTTAACCTCCGAAAATATCCTATTATCACGACTCGATATTTTTTCAAGCACAAAACCAAGATGGATGCGCCCATCAACTCCGTGTGGTTTGGGCTCAAAATTCTAAATTTCCATAAGGATTGTGTCTCAAAATTTGCCAAGGGGGACAGAAATGAGTTGATCAAAGACCTTATCATAAATCACATCGGAGATTCACGAGTTGTAAAAATATACGGCTGTGGGACTGTGAAATCAGTGAACAATTTAATGCCATATTATTCAAGATTTATTCCAAAAGAACATAATCGTTACTTTTTTTTTTTTTTTATTCCCTCCTCCAACCCTAACCTTCTCCTGAAAAAATCTGAGAAACAAAAAATAAAAAAACAGTGGCCTTATAGTGACATTGTGTATAAAATTTAAAAATTATGATTTTGACAAATAATAACAACACACAGCTGCACTGGGCCTATAAGTCACTCTAGTAGATTAAATATTACAACAGAATGCATATAGTGATTACTGTATGGCATTTTAAATAAGTATGCATGTAATATTGATATTAGTGGCCTTTTCCCCCAAAAACCAATTACAAAAACCTGATTGGCCGAATCTTTTGACAACTGTAATTCAATAACATCCGGAAAATGCTGGGTTTGAGTACTAATGGTTATTCCGGAGTCAACATCCCCCAACCTTTTTGGTTGCAAACACCTGTTTGTTTGGATTTAATATGTATTAATTTTGAAATCTCTGTGGTTTTCTGAAAAGAGTTTCTTGAAAAGACAAATCTTTTTTTTTCAGTCACTTTCATTGTACTGTAACTTATATGTGACACATACTAAAGAGAAACTATCCTCATTGATTTCAATGTATTCGTAATGTTCTTTGTTTAAGTTGATAAATGGTTTGTCTACTATTAAGTCATTTAGTTCTTTTAAAGCCCCGGTCACAATCTGCTAGTCTTGCAAGTGCGTGCTGTCTACGTGCAAAAATGTGGGCCAAATTTCAGAGATCTGTACATGATGCATACCGCCTCCGTACGGATTTGGGAGCACGCAGAGATGGTGTAGCATTTTTAATGCATGCAAAACTCGCTGCGTTTGAGCTGCAGGTGGGCTACAGATTCACCTCCAGTACGTGTGACGTGCGTGCCCTGTACGTCCACGAGTGCGTAACGCACTGCCTCCGTGAGTCAGTGCTTGGTCCGTGCGTGGTCCATGCTTCCTCAGTTCAACTGTCCAAAACGCGCATAGAACTAAGGCGGACCTTAGGCCGGTATTCCATAGTTCCGTGATGCGTGATCCGTGTCTGCGATTTTTTACTCACCAAAGATATCGTTTGGTATATTCCATACCTCCATGTCCGTTCCACATCGCAGACACGGACACGGACGCGGAGGTATGGAAAATACCCAACGATATCTTTGGTGAGTGAAAAATCCCGGACATGGACGCGCACACGGATCACGGAACCTGGAATACCGGCCTTACAGAGCAAGTATGTGCTCCGCACTTACAACGCACGGTGTGCACACGGACCACTGCTGTATATAAAATATATATCGAGCATTGATAGTTAGTCCTTATATATATGTCGCCACCTCACGTTCACTGCACTTGCCACACTTACAACATGCTAGTGAGTAAAAACACCGTTCATGAGCTGCGCATGTAAGTACTGCCTCCGTACGTTAACATGAAAATAGCACGTTGCGTTGTAAGCACGTTGTCAGCACGTACAACTCACTTACTACGTATGCAACGTATGATGCATGCAACTGCTTACCCCTAGACTTGGTGTGCGGGCCACATACTCACACTTTGCGCAACCATGAGTGTGACATGCTTTCTCTCTGCTGTTGCCATGTCCGACAAAAAAAACGCCGCGAACCTACCTCCGCAGAACACGTACGGACAAAAAAGATGCACGGCGGGTTGTGACCAGGTCTTAACTGAGTTTTCAACAATGTTTCTATTACATGTAGAAATCACAATTTTACTCTGAATTTGATCAACTATTGTTTTACAACTTTGGAAATGACACGAATGTGTGCAAACAAATTCAATCACGGAAGTAACTAAAATATAGGTGTGATTTTGAATTTAACAGGTGCTGTTTTTCAATTCCCATTCTATATTAATTTTTTTAATTGGCGTGTCTGTTGGTTTATGATTCAGTTTCAAAAATCCAAGAAACTCATTCAAACTGATAAATAGTTGATGCTCATGCGTTAAAATATATATGTAGACCAGCAAGAGCAGTTATATTGAAAGCCATCAGTGATGTTACATCTGAAAAATAAACCATGCAGTCTTTGAGATCTAACAAAATGTATCAATTTGTTATGACAGTGTATAACATAATCATGCTGATGAAAAAAGTTATATATGAAGTTTTAGAGTTTAAATAGAACTTAGTTTCTGTATTTTGTAGAATAAGCAAAAAGCTAATTGTAATAAACTGCCTTCCCTCAAGTTTAATTCTAAAATGCTGTTCCAGAAAGACAATGAAACCATTTCCACCATATACGCATTTTATTCGCATGAACAAACAGTGTGGATCCAGATAAGTCAGCACTTCCATGCTGTTCGATCAGGATCTACACTGTTCGCCTTTTTTGGTCAGAAATAACCTAATAAAATAAAGAGCAAACAGTGCATATCCTAATCAGATGGCACATGATTATGTGTCTACTGATCTGGACCTACAGTATTAGCAGATGCCATTTAAGAGTATGGAAGTGTCTCCTCAACCAGCTGCCAGGTGAGGAGACTATACAGGTAGTACTGTCTCCTCGACCGGTTCCAGAATTGAATATGATTACGAATACGAATATTTATTTGCATTAAACATTTTACAATGTTTATATCAATACAAACACAGAGAGAACATGATTAACATAAAACAAAGCAAAACTAAACAGGTATGATTTTAATGCGAATTGGTGTTTGATACTATATTCGCCTGTCCAAGTCTTAAATTGTGTTTAAAATTGAACAGGGAATTCAGTTATTTTTTTTTGGTAAAAATGCTTGTCTCTTTTATGTTAAGGTGCTTTCATGTGTGAAATAATAATAGCACCAATTGCTTGTCCTCTGATGTTTTGACAATAATTAAAACTTGTTAAAACTATCCATACTAATCGATATACTCAGTTTGCAGTTACGAGTTGAGAGGTATTTGCAACTCTAGTGCTCTTATAATTAAGAAGCAAGGTTGTGTGTTAAATACCACCCTCGTATTTACCAGTGGTATTTACAAGTAGTAATGGCCCCGGAAAGTACTCCTGATGTGGCAAATACTGGCAAATACTTGCCAAATGAATATTTTGCATGAAAATACTGCAGAAATCCGGTAACTTCAATAATTTTAAATTATGTTTAATTGTTATAATAACTTAATTACTCCAATAATGTTTTTTATAAATAATATACATTTGAAAGAATTAATGCATGCTGAAACTGCGAAAAATGAGTTAAATTCCCAGCATTCACTTTAAAAATAAATACTTAAATTAAAAGTTTAAAGATCAGCCTTTTATTATAAAATTAATGCTACCTGGCCATTGACACCTAACAAGGCAGGACATTTGGTTATTTAAAACAAGTTTCCAGAAGATGTTTATACAAGGGTGCTGTAATAGCTAGAGACAACAATGGCAACAGTAAATTGTCATAAATGTTTGGTAGACAGCTTGTCTAAGTGCAAGTAAATGGATAAACTTCAGTAAAAATATGACATCTGACAAGTAAAATTGAACGTAACCCTTCAAATCCTGACTATAGTTTTTTGTTTAATATACACAGTTGTTAATTCAATCGACAAGTATTAAATTTTGCTAGTTCAAAATTTTATATTATTCAATAATAATTCTTCAAAAATGAAAACTACCAAATCTTGCAGAAAAATAATACTAAATGGATAGAATATGCTATTTTACTGGTAATCTATAAACATGATCCAATGAAAATTATTGTCAAACATGGCAGCAAATGTAGAGCAGAACACTTTTGTGTATGTAAAATATAGGTAGATGGCTGTACCTGAAACGGTCGCGAAGTTTTAAACAGAAACAATAAGGTTCGAGTATACTGGTTGTGTGGGAAATACAATGGCTGATTTCAGAAATTTCCAGTGCCTAGTTTTGTTTCAAAAAGTTCTCAAAAAACTATCTACAATTTTTTCACAATGAACAATTTATAACATTATTTTTTCATCTACAACAGAAGTCATCTCAGTCACACTTGACTTGGATCTCTCACTAGACTTGCAAATCAGGGAAAAGTTTTTTTCATAATTTTACTGAATTATGGAGAAGTTTGCAGTCAACAGCATTCTTTCCCTACATAGTCTATACAAAATGATTTCTTCCATAGCTCAAAGAAGGGAGAAGTTTGGTCATTTTTGGGAGGCCACTTCTCTCAAGTCTCCCTCTAGTGAGAGCCCTGTTGACTATTAATTATTATGCTATGAGTAGTTACAGGTTTTGACATTTTCTTTATGAAAACACTTAATTGTGGACTGGAACCATATGGAAAACCAGATTGTGCATACATTCGAGGGCTTCAAGTCAGCAACAAGATTAACTCCACTTCCACAGAACAAACATATTGGGCCCTTCTACCTACACTGATCAGTGAAGATAAAGTGGCTAGAATGCAGTGGACTGGTACGGATGTTTACATAGAGCTTGCGTAATAGTTATATATTAATTATTTAATGCAGGCAAGGGCGTTGGAGCAGCAGCCCCCATTATATTTTGAACTACCTAACTGTTCAATGAATAGCGTCTATATGGTTTAATAATGCCAGCGGGGTTATGGGGCGACATCAACCGTACCGGTAAACTGCAGGTGTCCCAATAAACAGGTCTAGGAAACGGCTGTTTTTACGGACAGTCTGTAAATTTACTGACTGTCAGTTTATTTATAGATAAATGTGTCTGTACATTTATGGACAAGGGTTGATACAAAAGTTAACTCATTTTAGAAATTCACAAACCTAAAGCATTTCTGTTAATTCTGATAGCAAAGAGCATAGCATAAGGCATAAACAAAAAGAATGGATATTTGTTTACACTGCTATTTCTTCTCCAACATGGTCATCAATGATCTAACAACATTTCACACAATCATTTGAATATAATAATGGTCTTTTAAAAAACGTTGTGTTGATTTACAATCATAAATACTATTTTATATGTAGATTTTCATTCATTTTTATCTCAATGTGGTGTAGAACCAAGATTTAAATTTTTGACAACTTTTGAAACCACCCTTGTCCATAAATTTACAGATATATTTATCTATAGATAAACAGACAGTCCATAAATTTACAGACAGTCCATAAAAACAGCCGTTTCCTAGACCTGATAAAGTTGGATAGGTTATTTGGTAACCTTTTCTGCTTCCATGGTGTCTATTGTTTAAGCTTTGGGGTGTCTAACCACCTAGTGATAGAGAATAAAACAACTGGGTTTTACATCAGTTTTTTGTCATCACATATTTTCAAACATACATCCATATTTTTGCTATTGTTGAAACAACCCCTGTTGTTTTTATTTTTTGAGATTTATAACTTCCGGTCATAAACAAACAACATAGACATATTTATCGTTTCCGCCACAAAATGCGTTGATAACACGTGCATCTCTTATTCAAAAATTATCAACTTAGTAATTTTGATTAATTAATACCTATCTTACAAAGATAACAGACGCAAAATTGACCTTTTTATTTTGACATCTCTCGGCGATGATTCACCGGCCACGACCATACATTTATTATCGTGCGCATGCGTGCATCAAATTTATACGGAGCTTTCGATTCAATATGGCTTCCGCTGGAGGAAAAGACGACAGAATGAACAACGTTGGTGAAGAAGAAGACACGGAATCTCAAAATTTATGGTACATTTTAGTGCATGACATTGCAAAGTATTACATCAATCAGTCATTGAAATAGTTACTCTGAAACTGCGTGTAAACTTTCGTAGTTTTGCGGTTTCGTGTGTTTCATTTCCACATTTTTCTCATCATCAACAACTTATCGATTTTTCTCATCTGATTCACCATTCTGTTAACATCACTTGACACAGATTGTGTAAATAAATTGACATGCCCATGTCTCATATTTTTCAATGCCAGGCTTAAGTTAAAATTACTTTATCAAATTTACCCCACCCACTTTTTGGCGTTTGTTTGGGTACAGTTATTTTATCAGGCCTCAGTTTGAAATGGGACTATATAGCTAAGCTGAATTGTAGTTAATTAATTATTTTAAATGGATACTACCCCATCCCATTGAATCATATCTAATACTAGTTAGCTGATTGGTCAGGATATGTAGGTAGTCCAAATAATTGTACTCTAAAAGGTGGATATTGTGCTATTTTTTTGCTGGGTCAATATCCCCCTTCAGAGTACAAACCAAAATAGACCAAAACTGTGGTGGAAAAGTTTTCTTCTTTGCGTATGTAATGCCCAACGAAATCCGTTGGGCACGATTTATGGCTAAAAAAATGGGTTTTACCTGCATAATTTTTACATGTACAGAAAGCTTGTAATTTTCTGCATCAGATGAGACATCTATAAAGAAAATCCATTCACGCAATCGTTCACATCGGCAGTTAAACTTTCAAACTGATTTAACACGGTAAAATCTACCTAGCTCTACCATATTGGATATCGACAGCTGATGTAAACACGACGCTACTATATGACAACCTGTACTGCGCGTAAGCGTTAAACGCCGTACTTTTAACTTTACACATTTTAGTCAAGATTGATCAATTCTTGTCAATTACAAAATACTTTATTTTCTTTCCGGCAAAAAACACTGATTTTTTTTGTCAAAAATATGAGAAAAAAACGGAACTCACTAATAACTTATAAACCTTTAATACAAAATATTTTTTAACGTTTACTTGAACATGTATTTACCGGCACTGCACATTATTGATATTAAACAACATTGAACAAGTACAAGTATCACATGTTATGACTCTGTCGACTGTTGCACATAATATCTTGTCAGAGCTGATGTTTTTTGTAATAGTTTCAGCGTTTTTTTTTTAAACAATAAGCGATCTCTAGCGTCCATTTTCCCAGTACAATGTACCCCTATGCGTCGGTGGGTTTGGTTCTTTGTTAACTGGTTAGACTTCTCGGAGTTAAAAAAACGACAGCTCGTTTTACAAGTCCAGATATTTAATATCACAGCAAAATCGTGAACAAATAAAGTCTCATTAAATTAACCAAGTAATGAGTTCTCTTTAGAAAACACAGCTTATGCAAAAAAGCCGTAAACGTAAAAATGTTCAATTAAATATTTCCAATGATTATTTCGTGATCGTGTAGTGGTTGTTACAAGTTGCAAAATAATTCAGCAAAACATTCAAACGCTGTTAAAATTATCCAAGTAATTTTACAATTCCTAGAATGTTTATTCCACTGTATATTATTAAGATAAAATATAAAACCCGATACGGTTTTTGAAAGACTCGATTCGTGAGTCTTGCTTGCACTCCCATGACGCTAACTAGGGAATCTTGTGCAAAGTAAAGAACAGCGCGAAGTACTATCAATTTAGCCCGGGTTTTATACGAAATACGAAAGAGCGACTGACCATCCTCGTGATGAAATCAATCACCTTTTCCATAAACTGCCAAGCAATTAAATCTTTAGCAATTAATTAGATATAAATTGTCGATCTCGAGGAGGAAATATAATTCCTTAAACCATAGAAACTCCGGTGAGTAACCTGTTGACCGACGCTCACTGAACATCTATCAGCTAGGTAGGCGAAATTACAACAAACACAAACAGCTGCACAACTTGTGCAACAGTTACATAATGACAGGCTTGAAGACCTGAAGTTTTTCGCATCTCTATTGAAAGACGAAAAGCTGACTAGAAATATTAGCGGAAGATACCACAAATCGTTTCCTAAAGTTTCGTCAGTGACAAAAATAAACTACACAAAATTTTCAAATAGAATTAAGAAGTTGTCAAAAAGGTTGGACATGGCGAAACGGGTTGCGCTGTAAATGTTGTCATGTAAATACTTGCAGTTATAGGGTCAAATTGGTCAGAGTAAAGAAATAAAACTGTACGACGAATTACAGTCTTGAAAGTTTTGTTCACTGTTGTATATACTTTATTAAAAATGCTCTGAGTTTGTTGTAGTTTTTATTGTTGATAAACGAAAATACAGGCTTGTTCATATCATCATAATGCACAAGAAAAACACCGATCACAGCCTACCATCTCCACCCCTGTCAGATTATTTCTTTCTTTATTAAAACTATATTTTGTAACCAGAATGCCGGTTTAGAACTAAATCGTTAATATAACGTAAATGAAACTATAAATCAGTTGCAACTTCTTCTTTCTGCTTAATAAACACGCAAGAAATCATACATAAATTTCACGTTTCGAATATATTTACCGCGTACACCCTCCTTTACTGTACATAATTGTTTTGAAGAAAGATCTTAATTTCATTGGTTAGCGTGTTGGATCGAAGCTCCGCCCCGCATGGCGATGTAAACCTGAGACGGCGATTAAACGGTAATGGGTTTAACAGAAATTTTTCACAAAATATAATATTTTAGTATTTATTTTGATCGCAGATGTGTTTTAAAACAATAAGTGAACATGCTTGTGTACAGATTTTAAGGAAAAAAAACAGTAAAACTCGGGTTCTTAAAAATCTTAACCCTCGCCGATTTCCACCACAGTTTTGGTCTATTTTGGTTGAGACGTAAAGGACAGATATCTGTAAAAAGTCAGCATAATAATGGGTCTGTGCTTGCAGTCGAATTATTGAGACTAGATTTGTAGGTAACCCCACCTTGTGGGTCCTACTAAAAGCCACTAAGGACCACTGAGGCCCCATAAAATACCACTAAGGACCAATTTATCACCTGGACCCATGAAACTCACTGTGGACTATTTTCAGTCACTAAGGGTTGATAAAAGGGCTAGGTGTTACTGTGTATCACTTGGTATGCACTAAACACAATGGATGGCCATTCAGAGTTTCTAGGTTCAGTAACTACAGTGAAGACTGCACTAATAAGTAATAACCTCTCAAGAGGTATTATCAGGGGCTGACAAATTCCTAAATTTTCTTGTTGTCCACTGGGCAAGTAGAATTTTTATCTGGTTGCCCGGAAAATTGCGTAAAATTGTCAATTGTAAAAAAAACAGTTTGTTAAGCAATAACAGTACATCCTTTATTACAAACAAAATGCACACACCTGCCTTAAACATCAATGCATTCTATTTAAAAAACAACAACAATATAAATCAATGCAAATTTATTCTGATTATAAAATGAGCTCAGGTCCATTTCCGTCTAAAATGCAACTAGTTTGAAAATATAAGTTTTTTAGTGTGTGTTTTTTTACTAGAAATATAGCCCAGAACACACACACTATCATGTTTCTTTTCTTGTGATATATGATTTACATAATGATATAATGATTAGATAGTATATATACGATTTTTAAGTTCACAATAGTGGACTACAAATCTGTAAAAATGTTTGCTGTTTTCATCTCTTTTGTTCATATCATATTTATTTAGTAATATTTTAGCGCAAACGAAAAAATTTGGGGAGATTTCAGGGATCACGAATCAAGGCGATTCGGGCGAAGAAGGCGCCCAGACCGGCCTGACTTCGCTTTATTTGCATAGAAAAGCGAAGTTCACTTCGCCCTCGATTTCCTGTTGAGTTTGCCTGAGGGAACAATCAAACACCTGCCAATAATCCCCCAGATGTTCACTTACTCAATTATAAACATTGACAAACACGTGTTGTAAACAAATTCGACCTGATTACCTAATCAGTCTTCACAAAATGAGATTTTAATTTGCTGGTGTATACAGAATAAACCAATAAAATCGCTCGTTAGTCTTCAGCATTTTCTTATTGTAAATGACATAAACGATAATGATGTAAGTTACCCGGATGTTGAAAATGACAGCTTGTTAATTTGACAGTTAATTGCGAGTTTTATGGCACTTTGAGAACCTGTACGAGGTGATAATTGGATAAAGATGATTGTCTATGATGAGTATGATCAGACTGGGAGAAATTAACAATGCAATGGACCTTTTGTGAGATTTGTTTGCTGACTCGATTGAAGGAAGACATCTCCAGATGATGTCTGCTAGTAAAATAATTACAGAAAGGTGAGTATTGATTTTTACGAGAAAATATGACAAAATAATCACACAGGAGTAATTTTAATTATAAAAACCTTATAATTCCCCTAAAACACCAAAATACTTTCAGGAAAAATGACAGACTGAATTTCCAATTGTGAATAATGATGCTAAAATAAAATAAATGAATTGTGATTTGTGTCTGATTCTGTGATAGTCAGGCCTCCAATATATTTACAACTGGTATTTTTTTTATATTGTAGAACACAAGACCTCTGTTGAAGATGCAAGTTCCAGCAACAGATGCAGACTGCTAGACAAGTTTCAGCGGAAAAAAGTGGGGTTGCTGTCCAAAGTGCCAAGGCAAATTTACATTTTCTGCCACAGGAATATCTTGCCATATTTATTATTGTCATTTTTTGTAGAATAAAATAGATTAAATAATCAGTATTGTTGTTTTAAAATATGTATGGGTGTATAAGAGAAAATAAGAGCTATTTGGTTAAAACCCGACCGACCGCGTTGGTCACTTCTCCCTGTTTCTGAAAACTTCTCCCTAAATTTCCAGGAGGGAGAAGTCACTTCTCCCTAAAATTTGCTCCTAGCTTAATCCCTGGATTTTGTATTTTAGTTAATTTAATAATCAAACTTATTATCTCCCTTTTTACTTTAGACAACATGTATCGCAAAACTAATATTTGCCGTCGTATCCGAAATGACCCATTCTAAAATCTAATCCTAATTACTCAACACAGTAAAGCACATACATGTACATCAATAAATTAAAGCATTATTTTAAAATTCTACTGAGGAATTTTCCGTAGAATAAACGGATTAGTCAGTACTGTAAGATGTATAGTTTGGAATAACTCGATTAAAGTAACGACTGTGAACTAATTGATTCAATCATTAGCAATCAAATTGCCTAATCACTTCTCGTCAAACATTAATTAAGCGGCTACAAACGACTAAATATACACCTTTTTAATTGTCAAAGACACAATTTTGACAGTTTGTGTTATCACGCTGTCGCATAATCTCGCAAGAATCAAAATATCTCGCGATAAAGATGGTACCGTATGTTGTGAAATATAGGCGTGTAGAGTAGTGTAAATTTATCTAGGATTAGCGTTGATTGGATGATTGTTATACAGGTAGGCGGTGCTGATTCATACGGTTCATCGATAATCTGATGATTAGCGAAAGTCGTTTATTGCTGTCTATTGATATTTGTTTATTTGGCAACTTGATATAATTACCACCCCGGGCAACTAATTACGGATTTTTATGGTGGTCCGGCGGACTAGCTCTTTAAAATTTTACTTGCCCGGCAGATCAAGGCTGGTTGCCCGCGGGCACCGGGTAAAGGATTTGTCGGTCCCTGTATTATTTACCTCCTAGAAGTGATAAAGAAATACAGTGTACCTCTAAAAGCAATTGTCAATAGTGTGAAACTGGTAAATCTGTGTCAGCAAACCCCATAATGATAAATCTGAACATAAATCCACCTTGTTTTTTTTTCAACATTGATTCAATTTCAATTATGTATTTATTGCGACACCTTTACTAAACATTTAAATAAGCACCCCTGACTGTTAATCCAAGTGTTGTATAATTTGATACTACTATAACAATATACTGATTAAATCAACACCTTTACAGATTATTTCAACACCTTAAGTAGTTAATGACAGTGACAACATGATGATATGATTAAGGGCAGTGTTTGACAAATGGCACAGCTTGAAAGAGGTATGATGGCCTCTGCTATTTTAATCATCATTGGTAGAGACAATAGACAAGGTTTAATTAATATCACTTTTGTCTATTGAAGGGTGGTAGGTCAAGCTGAAGCTTGGACAGCACTGTGAATATGCTCTGCATGTGTTTATTTCAACAAAACATCTGTCCTAATGGCTGCCACCACAACTAAGCAATTTCTTCATTTTCAGGGCAACTATATTGAGTGAGGTCCAGTCAAGCTCAGCATCTAAGCTTCCTTCATCAAAGAATGTGGTGATTCTAGGTATTTATTGAAACTTATAATTATTGAAGTCTCCAGATGTATAACTAGATTGAGAAAGCAAATCAGGCTTTTCGATTGATCAAGTCTCTCTGTCCATCAACTATGTTAAACAAAATGTTAACATAGAAAAGACTTGTCTCTAGTTCAGCCTATCAGATGCTTGAGATTTGAGACTAGCCAACATTCTCAGATTTATGATCTTGTACCCTGGTCTGTTGTTAGAGATCTTAATTACATACATGTGGTCATTATCAAAGTTCAGACTGTGTAAGGAGTTTGTTGGTCAGTAGACAACTGATTAAAGGAACAAAGTTAACATACTTTAAGCTTCCATTCAATATCTGAATAACTGTTGGACCGGCTGCCAACAAACAACTGAATGGAGAATCTTTTTGGTCATTAGTTCTTAGCGACGGAGTTTGCATGACTCATTTTCAGAAGTGGCGTTTAACAAGTATTAATTGACAGGTCATAAAGTCCTGTAGAGCCTGACTTCAAAGTAGTTAGGAGAATTTCAGATGAAAATGTGTCGTTATCCTGAAACTATTGAATAATCTGAAAATTAAGAACCTTGGAATTCCTGGTCACACTTATGTAATGTAACACATGCAGTCTGATCTAGGTCTTAACTGTTGGCCAATCGTGTAAAAAATGTTTTCTGTGACTGGCTCAGTTTCAGTAAAGCCAAGTCCTTTGCACATAATCATCATTTTATTCCTAAACTAAATTCATCATCTATACTAAAACATTTAAAGTTTCTGATTGTTTGTTACAGGTGACAATGAAAGTGGTAAAACAACACTGATAGCCAAGTTACAGGGTGTAGAGGATCCCAAGAAGGGAATAGGTCTCGAGTACTATTATCTGAATGTCAAAGATGAATACAGAGATGGTATGTAGTTTGGTATAGATGGTATTGATACAATCTTGGAACAGTTGAATATTTCGTGATAAATATTACTTTAATAACCTACAAAATATGTTTCATTTTGGCATCAAGTTCTGTAATAATTGTAGCTATAATGCTTTAATTGGTAAATACCCATGTTTTTTTTGTTGATGGGGGAGGATGGTAACTGTATGGCACACTTAAATTCCGTAATTAGTGGAACAAATCAACTACATGTCAAGTTGGAGTATGGTCAGAATCTGTATAATTTTCTCCACTAAAGATTTGTAGGTTTGGCTCCAAAAACTGTTGGCGAGTGGTTAAACTTTGGCATCTGACAAGCATTCTTCAAATACAGCTTGGCCAATTTTTATGAACTTCATAGCAAATGTTTGTTCACTTGTCTCTAGTAAAATTTCATGCTCAACTCTGGTATCCATGTATGTACCATATATTAAACTGGGGAACAGCCTGATTGAAACCCTTCTGAGTGTCACCTGTGCAATTGGAATTGTCCAGATTACTCTTAACTTTTAACATGTTCATTGTGGTTATCATGTTTCTTTGACAGATTGTTCAATTGTTTCGAGTATTTAATATAACAAATAGCGGTATTTGAAAATCTCATCACGATATTGTATCATCAGCAAATATACTGCAATAACCAGTGTACCGTGTTATATCACCTGTTCCTCATTATTTTCATCAATGATTACTCTAGTCAGGGGTTTTTTTCCTTAACAAACTGACGCCGATAGTCGGCGTCTTCCCCTGGAAAAAAAATTCCCCAACGAAAATTTTTTCCCCAACAAAAGTCACTTTCCCCCTTGTAAAGTGATATTTTTTATTGAAAACGTAAACAGAAGCTTAATTTATAGTTATGTTTAATCTATGTCATCTAAAATCTGCACAATTTTCACGAATATTTGTTAGAAATTAGGTACTAACGAAACCGAGTAATATTTGACGAATGTTACTAAATTTAGATTTACGTCACAGAAACTGCATCCTGGTCGTCAACTTTAACATTACTGGGACTGGATTATGGTCGTGTTCGGAATAAAGGCATTCTACCTTCCAGTTTTAAATTGATTTTACAACAGACGAGTACCGTCAGCGAGCGTATGGCCGTAAATTACGGCTAAAATACGACTCGTCCGCCGAATTTCTCGTTAACATACGTCCGGCGCACTTCCGAAAAAGAAAATCACAACCATCGATGTAGGCAGTCCTAGTAAATTTAAACCCCGCCTATAATCTTTCAGGTCACACCATTTACGATTAGATTGTAAAAAAAAATGTTTTGTTAAAACAATAAGCTCCGCCCACTTGAAAAATACCAACCAGTCGATTAAAAGCATGCGCACGCCGGTCTAATTATCGCCGAGGAATGTATTCTGACACCGGGAAAACATCTTGTTTTGATAATTGACAATTAATTGAAGATTAACTGAGTAAATTGCTAGTTGTCGTAGATCGTCTTCGTCGTGCTTTTAAACGGATGCGGCCTGTTTGCACTGTCAGGTAAAACGAACGACGAATAATGCAAAATACAAACAACAGAATACGGCGCCATGTTCTGTCAAAAATACGAAACACGCAGTCAAAACTGTGCTGGGCAATCATTTTTATCTCGAGAATTTTTTATCCCATATCTTCCAGAATACCGTACTTTGTCTAAGTCTTCGGAGGGAAAAAAAATAATTATTTTTCTGACTGAACGAATATTTAGAGACGAGAATTTTCATTTTAAAAAAAAATCTTCCGAATATTTAGATACATGTACATTAATTTACACGTCCGTAAACGTAAGCCTATAATAAATCAACACCTGCCGGACGTTTCTTCATTCGAAATTTCTGATTACCTTTGTCGAGCAATTAACTCCATTCTTGTTAAATAACCATCCAATTGTTGTATAATCAACATTCTCGAAAAAAATGTGATGCAATAGATTAGTTGCAAACTGCTAATTCGGCGAAGTGCCGGTAGTGCAGATATAAACACAAGCGGATCAGAAATTAATAATTATACCAGATACGCTGTCAATTAAACAATCAGCTGATTTAAATATGAAATCACCCTAGTTTGTTGACAGGTTGAAATTCGTTTGTACAATAGCGCCGATCGATTTTTGAGCGGTGCGCACCGTTTCAAGTTGACGTCGGCGTCTTTGATGTTAAATACACAAGCATCGCTGGCATTTTAAATCAAAACGGTCATTGAAACAGCTGTTCAACAGATGTTTATAGCAGTTGTAAATTTGATGATTTTAGACAATGTACATGTAATAGATCTCGGATATTTTAGGGGCAAGTATTCGTATGACTGAAAATATACGTCGTTCATATTATTTCTTACTCGTAATAAAAAATATGAATTATCGGACTTAAACACCGTAAATCAAAATGCACGGTCAGAAATTTACGTCGTTCGTAAAATTCTATTTGTTATAAAAATGCGACGATACTCCAAAGTGAATCCTTCTTATTACTGGAAGAAGAAGAAATGCGACTGTTTAAGTTTTAACATCTTTCTTTTTCATAATAAGAATTCGGAATTGCTCGGACCCTCCTTTTAAGCAGTAATATTTAATTTTCTTGGGGAATTCAGCAATTTAGTTGGAAATTAACAATAACTACACAAGCACTGCCCTAAACAAAACAAGTCTGGAAATCTTGCATCCGAAATGATTAAGATTCTAAGCACACAATTTATGGATAAATTTTAAGCAGGCTCAGAAAGTTAGCAAGTATAAATCAACTTATTCTTGAACTGTTTAAAAACATAGAGACATGCCTCTGTATGCTAAATAGACTGTTTGGTAATGAAAGCTAAATTAAAAAAAGAATAACAGAAGCATAAACTTGAGTATAAACAGTCACTGTAGCTAATACAAGTAAGAGTGTATTATAAACTAAATTTTCCCCAATTTTGCATTTTTCACACATTTTTCCCTTTTGACCAGCGTCCAGCGTCTTCCCCTCTTCCTTAAAAAAACCCCTGCTAGTTCTTGTTACCTTTCTGAAACTGAATAATCAGTATACATAGAACTAAACTGAATGACATACAGTATAATCTCTAAAGTAATTTTCTAACCTAGTTGTGGATGAAACATAAACATTCAGACTGATTATTCCTAGCAGTGGTAATGCAATGTCAGATATGAACATGTATATTTCAGACCAAGGAAGATTGGGCATATGGGCTCTTGATGGAGACCCCACTCACACAGGGTTGTTAAAGTATGCGCTCACAGAGGAGAGTTTCGAGCACACTCTAGTCATTCTTGTTGCCTCAATGTCATGTCCATGGTCCATACTGGACTCGCTGGAGAAATGGGTATCTGTATTACGACAACATATAGACAGACTGAAAATCTCACCAGAAGTCAGACAAGAATATGAACAAAGTTGTAAGTTTGATTAAAAGATTTGTGCTATTGTTTATGACCTCATTGTTTTGTCATATAGCAATGTTTGTTTTGGTCCCCTGTATGGACATACTCCCAAAAGAATGTATTGTTATAAAGTTTGATGGTTCTGCTCACACAGGGAACTCATAATTAGCTTCTTTTTGCATAGAATTTGATATTTTCTAGATAGACATAGCTGTAATGATTGTTTTTATGCCCCCGCCATGTAATGGCGGAAGGGCATATAGTGTTCACCCTGGCTGTGTGTTTGTGTGTGTGTCAGTGTGTATGTTCGAAAATCGTGTCCGCTGTGTAACTTTGTTATTTCTTATTGGATTTTAAAATAACTTGATATGAATGTTCACCATATCAAGACGGTGTGTCGCGTACAATACCCATGCCTGTAGGTCCAAGGTCAAGGTCACTGTTACTAAAAATAGAATTTTCTTGTCCGGGCTGTAACTTCCTTATGAATGGAGGGATTTCAAAATAACTTGGCACAAATGTTCACCATGACAAGGTGGTGTGTCGCGTACAACACCCATGCCTGTAGGTCCAAGGTCAAGGTCACTGTTACTAAAAATAGAATTTTGTTGGAAAAATTGTGTCCGCTCTGTAACTTTGTTATTTCGTATTGGACTTTAAAAGAACTCGGTATAAATGTTCACCATATCAAGACGGTGTGTCGCGTACAATACCCATGCCTGTAGGTCCAAGGTCAATGTCGCTGTTACTAAAAATAGAATTTTCTTGTCCAGGCTGTAACTTCCTTATGAATGGAGGGATTTCAAAATAACTTGGCACAAATGTTCACCATGATACGGCGGTGTGTCATGTACAACACCCATGCCTTAAGGTCAAAGGTCAAGGTCACTGTTACTAAAAATAGAATTTTGTTATAAAAATCTTGTCTGCTCTGTTACTTTGTTATTTCTTATTGGATTTTAAAATAACTTGGTATAAATGTTCATTATATCAAGACGATGTGTTGTGTACAATACCCATGCCTGTAGGTCCAAGGTAAAGGTCACTGTTACAAAAAATAGAAATTTCTTGTACTGGCTATAACTTCGTTATTAACAGAGTGATTTCAAAATAATCTGGCACAAATGTTCACTATGACAAGGCGTTGTGTTGTGTACAATTCCCATGCCTGTAGGTCCAAGGTCAAGGTCACTATTACTAAAACCAGAATTTTCTTGTCTGGGCTGTGAGTTTGTTATTACTTATTGGATTTTCAAATAACTTGGTATAAATGTTCACCATGACAAACATGCATAGCGGGGGCATCCGTGTCCTATGGACACATTTCTAGTTTATAAATGCTCTCGTCTCACATGTTGTCCATAAATGGAAACTGTTATTCCCCTATTTTCACTACTATGAAATACCAGTATGAATGGAATAATTGTTTTTACATGTCATGGTGAAGAAGAATGCTAGATGAAGATATCTTGTCATTAATTTGATGTCCTATACGAAATAGTGCCTTTGACCAGAAATTCAAATAACTTTTCTCAGCATACACAATATGCACCTAAAATGTTAAAAGAAGCATCAACTGCATTTTTTTTTCATTAAACAGAGGTCTCTTTAAACTGTTACTGTTCTTGTAAAATCATATAAATGTTGATTAAAATCTGTAGATGTGAGAGCAATTTTTCTAAAACTTATCAATTTCTTTTTAGCTCACCTGAGCACAAAGTGCTCATGGCGAGCTTTTGTGATCGCCTGATGTCCGTCGTCCGTCCGTGCGTCGTCAACTTTTTCTTCAAACGACTTCTTCTCCTGAACTCCTGGGCCAATCTTGCTGAAACTTGGCAGGAATGTTACTTGCATGAAGCTTTACCAAAATTGTTCAAATGGTTCCAGTCCATTGCCTATCTAGGTCACAGAGGATAAAAATAGATTTTGAACATGAAATTTTTAAAAATCTTCTTCTCTGAAACCGTAAGGCCTAGAATTTTGATATTTGGTATGTAGCATCACCTAGTGGTCCTCTACCAAGATTGTTCAAATTATAGCCCTGGGGTCAAAATTGGCCCCGCCCGGGTGGGGTCATGTGTTTTCCTTATAAATATATAGCAAAAACTTAAAAAATCTTCTTCTCCAAAACCGCAATGGCTAGAAGTTAGATATTTGGCATGAAACATTGTCTAATGGACCTCTAACAAAGTTGTTCAAATTATGGCCCTGGGGTCAAAATTTGCCCCGCCCCAGAGGTCATGGGTTTTCCTTATATCAATATAAAGCAACAACTTAAAAAATCTTCTTCTCTGAAACTGTAAGGCCTAGAACTTTGATATTTGGTGTGTAGCATCACCTAGTGGTCCTCTACTAAGATTGTTAAAATTATAGCCCTGGGTTCAAAATTTGCCCCGCCCCAGAGGTCATGGGTTTTCCTTATATCAATATATAGCAAAAACTTAAAAAATCTTCTTCTCCGAAACCGCAATGGCCAGAGGTTAGATATTTGGCATGAAACATTGCCTAATGGACCTCTAACAAAGTTGTTCAAATTATGGCCCTGGGGTCAAAATTTGCCCCGCCCCAGAGGTCATGGGTTTTCCTTATATCAGTGTATAGCAAAAACTTAAAACATCTTCTTTTCCGAAACCGCAATGGCCAGAGGTTAGATATTTGGCATGAAACATTGTCTAATAGACCTCTAACAAAGTTGTTCAAATTATGGCCCTGGGGTCAAAATTTGCCCCGCCCCAGAGGTCATGGGTTTTCCTTATATCAATATATAGCAAAAACTTAAAAAAATCTTCTTCTCCGAAACCATAATGGCCAGAGGTTAGATATTTGGCATGAAACATTGTCTTATGGACCTCTAACAAAGTTGTTCAAATTATGGCCCTGGGGTCAAAATTTGCCCCGCCCCAGAGGTCATGGGTTTTCCTTATATCAATATATAGCAAAAACATAAAAAAATCTTCCTCTCCGAAACCGCAATGGCCAGAGGTTAGATATTTGGCATGAAACATTGTCTAATAGACCTCTAACAAAGTTGTTCAAATTATGGCCCTGGGGTCAAAATTTGCCCCGCCCCAGAGGTCATGGGTTTTCCTTATATCAGTATAAAGCAACAACTTAAAAAATCTTCTTCTCTGAAACCGCAATGGCCAGAGGTTAGATATTTGGCATGAAACATTGTCTAATAGACCTCTAACAAAGTTGTTCAAATTATGGCCCTGGGGTCAAAATTTGCCCCGCCCCAGAGGTCATGGGTTTTCCTTATATCAATATATAGCAAAAACTTAAAAAATCTTCTTCTCCAAAACCGCAATGGCTAGAGGTTAGATATTTGGCATGAAACATTGTCTAATGGACCTCTAACAAAGTTGTTCAAATTATGGCCCTTGGGTCAAAATTGGCCCCGCCACAGGGGTCGCCCATTTTACATAGAATTATATTGGAAAAATCTTGTAAAAGTCTTCTTCTCTGGAACCATAACACATAGAGCTTAAATTTTTACATGTAACATCACTTTGTGGACCTTTACCACGTTTATACATATCATGACCCCAGGCTCGAATTGGCCCCACCCAGGGGCTTATCAATTTTTACATAGAGCTAAATAGTAAGAACTGAAGACATGTAGAATGTTTGCTAGTGTCAAACTACACCCCTTGTTCTCCGAAACTAATGCGACTAGACCTTAGATATTTCGTGTTGAGTATTGTAAAGAGACCCTTAACCAGCATTATTTAAATGTTGGCCCTGGGGTAAAGCTGAAAGTACTTTTGTACTCAGGTGAGCGATACAGGGCCATCATGGCCCTCTTGTTTGTTTAGATTTATCTATCTGAATTTATACTGCTTGAAAGGTGGGTGGGGGATTATATTCTGGACTGCTCCTGAACTCTGGACCTAAAAAGTCCATTACACACCTTAAAATTCATTTATCAAGCAGATAATTGTGTTTGCAGTGGTGAGATTTTACCAGGAGTACGTCGAGCCTGATGAAAACAGTTCAGCAAGTCAGACTTCATTACGCCGAGACACAAACCCATTACATCCCACTGCCCAGGCCACAGAAGATGACAAAGTGTTGTTACCTCTAGGAGAAAATATTCTAGCACAAAATCTAGGAATACCAATAGTTGTTGTATTAACTAAGGTATGGAGTGTTCTACCAAAGTATAGAAATTACTGTGTTCTTATATTTTATGTGGGTTCAATTTATGTGAATTTCACAGAATAAAGTAAAACTAGTAAAAGAGCCACTTGTAAACAGGAAACTTAGGTACTGCAAAATTTAATGATATATCACACAAGTATTAACTGTTGAATAAAAAAAGATAAACTGTAGTTGTTCAGAACTGTAATATGAAGTAGTGTAGCATGTTGTCAATCTTCTCTCTTTCAGGCAGATGCAATCTCTACCTTAGAGAAAGAAAATGACTTACGAGAAGAACATTTCGACTTTATACAAATGCATATTAGGAATTTTTGTTTGCATTGTATCCTTTACTGTGAAATCGCAGGTAGTGAGGACCCTGAAGTCACATTGGTATTTTCTTCAGCATGTCTTCACTCCATGGATACTGCTTATATCACATGAAGGACCGCTGAAGATTCAGATTCTTCATTCAGATTATTCAGTCTGATATAGATTGACTGTGCACTTCCTGTTCAGAAATTATATGACGATATAAAAGAGGAAAGTGTAGATCCTGATCAGGCGAAACTGATGACCTAAATGATCTGGATCTACACTTGTTGCAGATGAGATAAAAGTGGTATCCATAACAAAATAGTTCCCCTTTAATAAAGGGTTTTCAATCAAACTTCTACAATTTTTTTTGTTTGAACACTAATTTTGTAATCCTGGTTCTTATAAACTACCATTTGATACCTGTTTTGCCAGCTATAATGTAATAAAGTGTCTTCATATACATTATACCCAGAAAATCATTTAACCTTAACCATGTTGTAGATGGTGCTGCATTATTTTATACATCTGTAAAAGAAGAAAAAAACTGTGACTTGTTACATAAATATTTATTACACAGAATCTATGGTTTCCCGTTTACAATGTCAGCATATGTTGTGGAAAAAGACAGTGTGTTCATGTAAGTAGAAACTAGATGCAAACTTAGCAGTATGATTATAAAACATTAGAGAATTGTTCTACCTCACCAACTTGAGACTTGTGCTTTGTTTTGTTTTACTGTTCTTTCTTTTATACAGTTAAGCATTTAACTCATGACTGATAAGATCTCATACTTTTCTTGTCAGTTCTAAAACAGATTTTGTTTTTATTTTACATTTTTTGTACAAAGAAAAAATCCATATATGATATGGACGTTCTTCTTTTGTTCCAATTTAGTTGAGGTGTTTTAAGTTTTAAATTAAAATTTTATTACCACAAAATTATGTGATCACAATGTAAAGCTTGCATTTATATTGGTCCTGTTGTTTTTCAGACCCACAGGTTGGGACAATGACAAAAAGATAGCAATATTACATGAAAATTTCCAAAATATAAAACCAGTTGACGCATATGAAGATGTTGTCATAAAACCAATCACACGGAAGGTAAATTATTCAGTTATACTCTAGATTATTATTATAAAATATGGACTGTGCATGCTAACGCTTGAAAACTGTTCTCCAATAGAGGAAATGTAATTAATATGATTGATAGGAGTTAACTGTTTTGTTTTTTTAACCTTGTGGAGATTTGATTAGTGGTTTGTATATTACACCTTTACATTAACCCTTTACTTGACAGCTTTCATCCCATGTGCAGTTACTGTAGAGACATGTCAACCTACACATCATTCCAGTATGTTCAGGATCTACACTTGTTTTCTTGGTCAGAAATATTCCTGCACTTCATTGCAGTCTGATCGGGACCTACATAATCTCTTTAGATTAATTAGAGATTATGTAGGTCCTGATCAGACTGCAATGAAGTGCAGGCTGATTTGGATCTACACTGATATCATATAGGAATATCATATCTACTTTATACAAATGTCATGGTTTATAGGGTAAAATTAACAGTTGTCTATGCCAGATAACTTTGATCAGCTGTAATATAAATGCGCAATTTATAGAGAAATAATGAAATTCTGTTACTGCTGATAGGGCGAGAACCTTGGGATTACCAGCAATACCTGTACATATACCCATGATCTCCAGAAACAGTCTGAGCCCAAGATCATTTAACAAAATCTGGAGACCAGTCTCAAATCTCAAGCATCTGATTGGCTGAAATGGAGTCTAATCTATAATGATTTTAGGTCATGATTATTTAACCTCGAGTCTGGTTTCTCAATTTTGAGCCTGGTCTTTCAACTTTCTTAGTTTTTGAGTAGTGTTAATTATAATCACAAATTGATGAGAAGAATTGTATGTTGATTAATGTGTCTCACCAGCTGTGACTTAACTCGGCAGCTTTTATAGTGCAATATTTATCGTAAATTGTGTAAATATTGATAGTTATCCAGATTGATGACTAACTTATGGAGAATGTATACAGCTGATCTGTTGTATATAGGGGATCTGTTTGTGGCTTCATTACTGAGACTTATTACCTGTTGTCACCTTTTCATATATATATGCCTTTTATCACATGTTGGAACAGTGTAGATCCAGATCAGCAACACATCCATGCCATCTGATCAGGATCTGCAATGTTCACATTTTGTTCAGTAATAACCTAATTAGTTAAAAAGCGAACAGTGCAGATCCGGATCAGATGGCACAGATGTGCCAGCTGATCTGGATCAACACAGTAAGCCCATGCCATTAAGTCATATATATATGGAGGAAAGGGATAAACTGTTTCCATAAAACTGTTGATACTTCAGCCAGTACAGCGGGATGCAGAGGTTACAGTGGAAGATGTACAAGTGTTCCTGATGAAACAACAGTCATACCTGAGTAAAGCTCCATCACCGGGGGCAGCTGGGGTAGGTCTATGTCATACTGTGTATATATTGAATAGACAATAGAAGAACTGATAATTATGTGTGAATTATTTATCTGCAGTTTTTAATCTATGTTAAATTTATTATTGTTATTTATATCATTTTTAATACTGTTCGCCAGGCTTGTTCTCTCTGATTTAAGTGGTTTGTAGAGGGTGACATTGTAAAACAAACACTGGCAATCCATCTTGGAACTTGATAATCTGCACAGTTGATATTGAGCACGGTCTCGGAGATTTGACCAATGGCAAGCTAGGACTCGAGGCCATTTTCTGATAACAAGTTGTGATCTTGGGCAGAGGGACGGTGGGTGTTTGGTGCCAGTATTAATTTGCAAACCTTCAGCAAACTTTCAACACTTGGACACTAGAAGTTTTAAAAGTTGAAACAATTAAGTGATGCCAAGAGTTGTAAATCAAGGACTTTCTGACTATGGCTTTTTATGTTTATTATCTTATATACATTATATATTTGATGGCTTAACTTTTTGGTGATGATTATAATGAAAAACAATATTATGTTTCAGTGTTTTTTTTTCTCTTTTGGGGGAAGGGGGTCGCAGCCCTTTGGAGGGGGAAAATTGTGACGCGAACAAAGGAAAGGGGGAATATTTGAAAGATACTTGCAGCCTGTCAAACACAACATAACAAAGTTTTCACTGATCTTTTAATTCAAAGAAAGTCAGTGGTCTACAGTGAAATGTCTGCAATTTATCAATTATTCTTGTCACTGTATTGTCCATCAGTGGGGTATCCATTAAACATATCCAAAATTCAGATTTATCATCTTCACTATCGAACGGTGCTTAACAGACTCCGGCAAAGGGGGAATTTTTTACAGATGTGGGGGAAAAATATATACTATTTTGAGGGGGGAATGGGGCCCTATTTCTCCAAATATTTGGCATAAAAAAAACTGTGTTTAGAAAAACATCAGTCTTGTCTGTTATTACCAGATGTTATTAGCCCGTATAAATCCTACTGATACATTGGATTATATTTTTGTGATACTTTTGCAGGAGTCACCATCAAAACCACCAGGCCCGACAGCCAAACCGCAATCGGGTTTACAGAAATCATCGTCTACACCAAATCCTACAGTATCACCGAAAAAGGTAATCTGTTGCATTACTGGCTATCATTCTTTTACATGTGCATGTTTCTGTGGAGCATTATTGAAAGCTGTGTATATGCTTCATAGCTTGTTCAATTTATTGATTCAAAACTATTCATGTGTGAAGATTTATTATTGAGTGCATAAAATGTATGTTTGTCAAGGGGGATTGAGTGGGGATCACTACCATCACACACTCTATTAAAATGATTTAAATCATAAAATAAAGTAGGAGTGCACAAAGGGGTCCCATTTATATCATTAATTCTTTTAATTGTATGGTTTCTTAATCATTATAAATTCTATACAGAACTTAAACCCAGTCTTGGACATGTAGTCAGGGCCATTGTTCACAATATGTTGTTGACTTACTTTTGTTTTTACAGCACAATTATCAATTTTATGTTGTCCACATAGATTTCCAAGTCCTGCTTGTTATTTTATTCTACATTAAAATTTATGTTGTATGCAGATTACCCCAACAAGGGCATGTTTTTACAATGAGCAACATTTCAAGTTTTGTTTTTGTTATTTATATGATTGATAGCTTATTATTTGAGTTTTAGAAGGTTTTTGTGCATGCTGAGATTAACGCATTGCATAGCTTTATTTTTATATTTTTTTTCTTGTTTGTTTATAGAAACTGGTAAGTGTAGAATATAATTTTACTAGTTTGTGTGGTTTATGTATTCCGTTAGACATTTTGTATGTTTGATTACAAGTTTGAAATGGCAAAATGCTGTAGATTTTATATTGAGAGCATACAGTGTATTTATTTTTATCGTACCTTTACCCATTTATTTAACAAAACATGGGGTAGCTTGTAAACTAAATTCGATTTGATTGATTCAGTATGACCTAGACATCACCATTCGCATCCGGCATAAACAAGAACCAGTCAAAACATGTATTTCCAGTTTAATATTCAATATATTCATTTTTAAAGTTGTCATGCTGGAAGGAAATTCTACATGCATGGTTCATTAGCAGAACTGTCTCCCCTACAATTGATTTCACAGGAAGAAAGTAATCAAATATTCTATATATTCTTATCCCCCTAATTGTTGATTTATATTATTACTTAGTATTATTACAAGCAATTTAGGCACTGAATTTTCGATCAAAGCATTTTGCCATTTTAGTTCATCTTGAAGCATTTATTCATTGATTCATGTAACAGGGATTTTACACACAGATGACATCATGTGTATATTACATCCATGCTTCAGAAACTGCATGTATATATCTATTTAACTGGTAGAAATATGTTATTCTTGACTTATTTATACTTTCTATGACAAATACTGGACTATCACTTGTAATGAAAGAAAATACTAATTTTAACATGTGTGGAAGCCAAGGGGTGGGGCACAGAGAGCTATGAGAGAACATATGTCTATCCATTTATCCAGTTGTTAACTTGTTCTTACACATACTTGAAGATTTTCACCAACTTGGAGGCAAGCTTGCTTGTTCCAAAGTACATGTATCTGCACCACAGTGAAACTAAGGCGGTCACTGAGACTGTAACATGTTAACATTTATACAACATTTTTCTCTTAGACTGCAAGATTATTCTTTTTCCTAGCTCACCAGAATGCATTTATTTATCATGAACTATCAATGTATTTGCAAACTATTGTCCGACTGTACCTATCCTAATCAGCACGAAAAGTTGTGAACATTACAAAATGTCATGAGAACAAAAAGTGACTTGTTCACATTTACGGATACAAATTACCAGTACTATAGAATATTTACTCAAGTTATTATTTATTAATAAATCTAAAATGCTTTATGTAACTTGCTGGTAATTGAGGGAAGGATATTATACTTCCATTCACATTTACATCTCTAGAAAAGACTGATCCGATTTTACAAAAAATTACATGGAACAATTAATTAGGGTTTTTAGTATAGTATCTAGTGGATGATGTGGCCAGTTGCTTGTTTATTACAGGTTTTCAGATTTTAATGTAAGTTGATGTAGTTTAAGCTAAGTTTGCTGTGACTTTAAGCGAACAAAAAAGCTTACAATGTTCTTATAATTTTAATTTTGGTTGAACTTAAGATAAAATTTGTGATAATATCAAAAGAACTTTGTAAAAACTTCTTGGTGCTAAATAACATTAGAAAATATCAGAGATAAAATAAGTCATTGTTAATCAGAGAAAAAAGGGTATAAAGTTAATTCAATAAGAACACCAGTCTCTGTTCTGTTACATAAGTATACATAGATGATGTATGGATTGTTGTTTTCAGATGGACAGTAAAGCGGGGCCACAGACAAGTGAAGGGATGCTGGCCAACTTCTTCAACAGTTTACTGAACAAAAAGACCGGAGCTGCAGGATCACCACGACCAGGTACTTTATGACTCTACAATCTTCACAGGTCTTAGTAAAACTGTAGTATATTCAGTGGTGTATACAGCAGAAAAGTCATAGTTTGTTCCTCATATGGAAGTATTTGAAATTCAGTGATGTTCAATGATGCAGGGAAAGACAATTTTGTCTTTCTAAATGAAAAAGATAACTTTTGTTATAAACTTGTTGTAAGAAACTTTTAAGCAATTAACAGTAATTACAAAAACAATTATTTAGAATCTTTTTTAGTGACAACACAATAACAAAGATGTGATATTTAATGGCCTCATTTTTTAAATGTTGTATTTTCAGACACAGCAGGAGTACATGCTGAACTTGAAAAAATGACAAAATCCACAAAACAGACTAAACGGGCAAATTCAGATGTCAATCCTAATGGACCAGATCCTGAATCTTGATTGGTTGCTTTGAGACTATATGACTGTATCTTAGCTTCCTGATTGGTCAAACCTGTGATCATTTTGTAAATGTAGTATGGTGGTATGTAAGCATATTTCTGATTGGTCCCACCAGAGATCATGTGACTGGAGTCCAATAACGTGATAGGCACAAGAAATAATTACCAGAACTTCATATGCTTATCATTTGAAGTGAGAATAATGGACAAATTAAGGTGATACTCAACTGTGTTCATAGGAAAATGTTCTGCTGGCATAAGGCAGAAGCTGATTTTAAGATAACCGATTTCCAATATTGGTCGTTTACCCACTGTTTGTATAGTATGTGATGATGTGGGTTAAGTTCTTAAGGATTAAGATATGGCATTTGCCCCATGAAATGGCATAAACTTGTATCAAGAGTCATTAAAACAGAGATGTGGTTAGTTGAATTGTGTCACAAATGACAAGATTAACAAGATTCTTATCAACCATACCTGAATATATCATCATAATATTATGTGCAAACAAGTTCTGTATTAAATGATAATTCTATTTAAATATATAAGTTACTGCAAATGAATTTTGCAAAGTGCTTTAAAGATAAAAAAGGTTTTGTTCGTTTATTTATTGATTTGTGCAACTTGCTTATTTTGATTATGTTAATGATGATGTTGACTTTCCTGGGTCAAGCTTTGTCAATGGTCAAGTTTTGTCCCAGGTCAAGCTTTTACCCAGGTCAAGCTCTGTACCTGGTCAAGCTTTGTCTTGGGTCAAGCTCTGCCTAAGGTCAAGCTCTGTCCCAGGTCAAGCTTTTACCCAGGTCAAGCTCTGTACCTGGTCAAGCTTTGTCTTGGGTCAAGCTCTGTCAAAGGTCAAGCTCTGTCCCAGGCAAAGCTCAGATCTTATGCCAAGCTCTGTCTTGGGTCAAGTTGTGTCCCAGGCCAAGCTTTCTCGGGTCAAGCTCTGTCCATACGAGTCATATCCAAACAGTCAAGGGGAATATATTCTTCTTCATCACTTAAAGTCTGTACGAAATTAATAAAAATACCTTTAGAGTCTTTTACCCCAAGAGCTTTTGCTTTAAGTGAAATATTAATCAATTGGAGGGATCAATGTGTTGTTGCAGAAGCTCCCTGGAAAGACAACTCATCATACACTGTAACATTTTTATGACCAAACAACCCAGCAGTTATGTTTTCTTGTTGGCTTAACTTTAACTCAAGTGCTTTTATGTTTGTTTTTGTTTCTGTTTGTCTTTTATTTTGTGTTCTCTATCAATATTTATGGAGAAGAATTACAAAAACATCTACTTTCGTATGTTTTCGCAGGACTTAAAGTCAGATATAAGAACAGGGTACATGCTAGTTGTTATATTTTACAAAATTCTTTAGCAACAAGAGCACCTAACAATTCAAAAAATGTTGCATAAAATTGATAATCTTAACCAACAGCTTGAGTTGACCAGATTGTTTCGAACTCTAAATTGAGTCTTTTGTATTCAGAGAGCTTTGAAAAATTATGCAAACTGTTATGGTAGTTTTAATCATTTGTATTTAAGATTGCTATTAGCTACTAATATTATCTTAATTAACTTGCTGGCATTGAATTCCTTGTGTGACATATATAACAAAATTTATCTGATGTGAGAGCTTAAAGTTATCATTTGAAAGTCTCAAGGCATTGGTTTGCTTGCAATAATTGTGTATATGCTCATTTGCTGTAATTAGAAGTAAAGTTTTATTATTTTTTCTGTGATACCATAGTAGTGTTTAGATCAAATAAAACTACATGAAAATTGTTGCTACGCCTGCTGTTCTCTTGACTTGCAGATATTATGTAACGGGACTTGTGGCAATCGGAATGTGTGTAACAGGGGCATACAGTTTGTACCTACATGATTGCATTTATGTGTTGCTTCTTGGTTGATTACGTTGTAAATTTCATTATAATTGAAAAATGTATCTTATATGTTTGTGACAAAGTAAAAACCAAAGAAAAACATTAAAAAATAAATTAAAAAATTAATTGAAATTATTTTTGTAAGTGTTCATGGGATATGATTAATTACAGTTTTAGCTCACCTGAGCTAAATTGTGACTGGCCTTCATTGGGCATTAGGCCCTTGTCTGCAAAAATTTGCTTCAAACAACATTTCCTCAGAAACCACCGATTAGGTTTAAACCAAATTTGGCCCGAAGCATCTTGGCTTTCTTCAAATCATGACCCTTTAGTCAACTTTTCCCCACCCATTGGGCTTATCAGCAGAATCTGTAAAAAATTTCTTCTTGAAAACCACCTGTCAGATATCAGAAAGATTTCACATATTTCTTTGGGAAAACCTTTGTTCAAGTTGTGACATTTTATAAAGAACATGGCTGCCAGACGGCTGGGCTTGTTTTTCTAAAGGAAAACCTAAAACATATTATTGTTTTTATCCACTTGCCAGATTCTAAAAATGTTCTACAAGAACATTTCTTGAAGACCTTCTAAAGATGTTGTTCAAACCAGCATGTTATATAATCTGGCCACTATGGAGAGGTGCTTGTTTTCCGTATAAATTATGTCTACTGGGAAAACTTGACAAATCTTCTCAAACCAGCTTTCCAGTTTTCAAAAGTATTTCACTGGAACTTTGTTTGGAAGATTTTCTCCCAAAGTTGTTTAAACTGTGATGTTTCGTAAAAAAAAAAGTTGTGGAGCTTACCGGTATGAAAACAACACCACACCCACCTGTGCCCCTGCCTGAATTCCTATAGGGGAAAAAATGTCCATTTTAAAAACTGCCAGCCAGATTAACAAAAAATCTTTCACTAGAACATTCCTTTGAATGTTCTGTAGTTTAAAATTTTCCTTTCTGAAGTGTAATTGGGTAGGTCTTAGCTATTTTGTGGGTTTTATTATATTCAGGAAAGCGTTGTAGGGTGATTATGTCTCTCGTTACACCGGGCCCAGAAGCTGAAGGACAATTTTGAGTGAACATTACTGAAGTCTTCAAAATTATGGAAATAAAAACTGGTACATGTACATTTAGTTGATGGTCATAATTGTTCATTGTATTTCATACATATTACATTCCCAAATCACTTTTTCCATATATACATAGTAGGTCTATTTAGTTGATGATCATGTTTAACAAACCATGGTTTAACTTTACCTTACAGCATCAATAGATTTAGTTAAAATTCTCATTTGTTTCAGAGTTGAATTTTAACCTGTGTATTGTCTTGCATACAGACCCACAGTTCTTAGGAAATCAAAATTGATGTTTGAAAATAATATATTTCAATTTAGTGATAAAGCATTAGATTAAATTATTATGCAGTGGCCTTATGATGAATTCTTCCACTTTGGAGCAACTTAGGTTGTTTTATTGCTACAGTAATGTAAAATGTGTTCTGTTGTGACACATGTAAGTTAATGCAGTTTTACTTATTTTTATTGAGAAATTAAACTCTGTGATGAAAATTAGCTGTTAATTGTTTTTCGTTTGATTTTCATTCAACAATCAGCTTAGAGAGATTGACTTGCACACTAGATAGCATGTTGAGGGATAAATTGTAATGTTCTGTAAACAAGCAATTTGATGTCATTATAATCAGTATTATTTGCAACTCTAAGACAAAGGGGTTGTTACCTTTTTTTTTTTTTGCCAGGGTTTTTTCTACATGTCCCAGGGGCCAAATTCTAGCCTGGCCCAAATCTCAATATATCGGTTGAATTCAACATGCACCCCTGATAACAGGAAATGGTATCATAATATAACACATTAAAATAAGTGATAGAAAAAGTTTGCCGAAATCATTTCCGTGTCTTTTTTTACGCACACGTCAGATTTTTCAGGAAAAAAACATTAGTCTATTTATGGGCAAACCTGTCTCAAAGTCCAAAGTACATCCCTCACTTTATAACTAAGGTCAATGTTTGGCCGAGCATTTACAATAAGTAATATTATGTATTGATTAGGATGATATACCGGTAAGTAAAAATGTATAGAATAACATGTTGCTGATTGTATCATTTCATGAAAAGCCAGATGGGCTGTTTAAAAAAAATGGCTGGAAAAGTGAAAAAATAGTGAAAAATTAAAGTTCGTTCAAATTCTAAACTTGTTATTCTGAATTTTTTGCTTATTTAAACTGAGTACAAAACTGAAAGATTTTTTAAATCGGTCAACTGGTTGCTGAAATGTTGTCATTTGAAAAATGGCAAGTGAAGTGAAAAAAATGTAAAGAATATAAGTTCATAAAAAGTCCAAACTGGTTGGTCCATATGTTTGTACAGTCTTTTCAGTGATCAAAATCAATCAAGTTATACCCATCTGTGGCAGAATAAAAATTTTATGGAGCTTTATTGACCTATATTAAATAAATCAAAGAATTTTAATTTATGTGCTTAAAATACAAGTATTACTGTTTCTTATTATTTAAATGTGTATTTCTGTTAAAATACATGTTGAAGCATCAAATATAAGTGCTTAAGAACTTGTGGTATCGCATAAAGATAAAAATTTCATATTGTTAAAAAAGTGTGTCACACTCCTGACAACCACATAAGTGCAGTGTACTCAAACATGTTTCACAAAGGCCATTCCTGTTTGTCACAATTTAACAAAACATGACATAGACTTCTAGGAAAAAACATGCTCTTGTTTTCATGTAAAGGATATGTTGACAGAATATTGCAATATGTGCATAATGTCACACTCCTGACAAATTTAGCTGACGTTCCCTGAAGGGAGCTGCAGACAAATATAATTTCAATAGAGGTGATAATATAATAATTATTGCATCTAGAAACATGACACTTAATGATACACAAAACATTTCTTATGTACTATTAATCTTAAAAGTCCTATAAATTTATAAAGCTAAGAGGTATTGATTTTCTTGAGGTATTTTCTAATCTACCACGCTTGACTTAATAGCATATATTTTTAGCTCACCTGAGCACTTGTGCTCATGGTGAGCTTTTAGGATCACTCTGTGTCCGTTGTGCGTCGTGCGTCGTCAATTTTTGCTTTAAACAACATCTCCTCTTAAACCCCTGGGCCAAACTTGATGAAACTTGCCATAAATGTTCCTTGCATGAAGCTCTTCCAAAGTTGTTCAAAGAAATCAATTCCATGCAGAACTCTGGTTGCCATGGCAACCGAAAGGAAAAACTTTACAAATCTTCTTCTCTGAAACCACAAGGCCTAGAGCTTAGATATTTGGCATTTAGCACCCTCTAGTGGAACTCTACAAAGATTGTTCAAATTATTTTCCTGGGGTCAAAATTGGCCCCGCCCTGGGGTTTTTCGTTTTTCTTCTTTTAAATTCTGTTTTTAACCTTTGATTTTCTACAGTTATCAACCAGATTTTGACACAAACTTTATACCATCTTAAAATTCAATTTTTCCTGAACAATTCATACACTGGTTGTTCAGTGATAAAATTAAAAACAAAAATTTTAGTAGCAGAGTGAAAATTTCAAGTGACAAAATTCCAATATTTCTACCAGTCTTAAACTATATTTAGGTTCAATGTAAGGTGTTATTATATTGCAGTACCACAGTATAGCTCTAGATGCTTGACAATGACCTAGTGAACTTTGCTATTTAGATCTGTGTTATGCAATATTTAGAACTTTGCTCTGGAAGATTTTATACTGTAAATGTTGTCATTTTCTATGGATATTGACCAAATAAACTTTCTTACTTTATAGCTCTTTGCAAATCAGGCTTTTCTGAATATTTTATTCACTGTTTGTAAAACATATTTGTAGCTCATTCTCAAAATGTTCAGACTATATTAGACACATTTTTTGCATGGGCGAACAGTGTGATCCAGATCGTCCAAGAACTAGGTCACTGTTACTAAAAATAGAATTTTCTTGTGAACACCCTGGCGGTCACCATTTTGCTTCGATTGTCATGAAACTTAGTCAGGACACATTTTGTTGCATGGGCGAACAGTGTAGATCCAGATCGTCCAAAAACTAGGTCACTGTTACTAAAAATAGAATTTTCTTGTGAACACCCTAGCGGACACAATTTTGCTTCGATTGTCATGAAACTTAGTCAGGACACATTTTGTTGCATGGGCGAACAGTGTAGATCCAGATCGTCCAAAAACTAGGTCACTGTTACTAAAAATAGAATTTTCTTGTGAACACCCTAGCAGACACAATTTTGCTTCGATTGTCATGAAACTTAGTGAGGATGTTTGTCCCAATGATTTCTCGGATGAGTTCGAATATGGGTCATCTGGGTCCAAAAACTAGGTCACTGTAACTAAAAATACGATTTTCTTGTGAACACTCTAGCTGTCACATTTTTTCTCCGATTGTCATAAAACTTGGTATGGATGTTTTTCTGAATGATATCTCGGAGGAGTTTGAATATGGGTCATCTGGGTCCAAAAACAAGGTCACTGTTACTAAAAATATAATTTTCTTGTTAACACTCCAAGGGTCTCATTTTTGCTCTGATTGTCATGAGAGTTCATCAGGATGTTTGCTCCAATGATTTCTCTGACGAGTTTGAATATGGGTCATCTAGGTCCAAAAACAAGGTCACTGTTACTAAAAATAGAATTTTCTTGTAAACACTCTAGGGATCACATTTTTCCTTCTATTGTCATGAAACTTTTGTCAGGATAGTTGTCCCAATGATTTTTCGGACAAGTTTGAATATGGGTAATCTGGGTCCAAAAACTAGGTCACTGTTACTAAAAAAAGAATTTTCTTGTGAACACTCTAGGGGTCACATTTTTGCTGCGATTGTCATGAAATTTGATCAAAATGTATTTCCCAATGATTTCTCTGACAAGTTCAAATATGAGTCATCTGGGTCCAAAAACTAGGTCATTGTTACTAAAAATAGAATTTTTCTTGTTAACACTCTAGGGGTCACATTTTTGCTCAGATTGTCATGAAACTTAGTCAGGATGTTTGTCGCAATGATATCTCAGTTGAGTTTGAATATGAGTCATCTGGGTCCAAAAACTAGGTCACTGTTGCAAGAGACTATTGACTAAACTCAGGTGAGCGCTTTTAGGGCCATCATGGCCCTCTTGTGATTATTTTAAGTATAATATGCTTAATTGTATCATTATTTGATGCCTAATAAATGCACCTTTAACTAAAACAACACTAAAACTTGTCTTTACTCAAGCATTTTGTAAAATAATGGTCAGAACAAATGTGATTTTGAAAAGTGTCACACTTTTTTGTCACACTCCTGACATTTTTTGCCCTTTATTTTAGAATATTTTTTTAACGGATGGTGCTATTCTGATGAAACTTTACCAATCTTTAAAGGGCATGATGAGACACCTCTGCAAAGTAGGAAAGTGGAAGTAACTGTTTGTTGTACATTTTTATAACAGGAAAACCCAAACCAGCCATTTTTTTTGAAACAGCCCAGATTTATCATTTTCGAACTTTGTTAATAATCACTTACTTGAACCCAATTTTGACAATCTGTGAAATCTGCTTGAAAAATTTTATCTGTTGGCTTTTTTCTTTTGTTTATTAGAAAGAGCTTTTTTTCAAGAACCAAACAATAATCTCCAAAATTGGTATTATTACATGAAATATAATATAAGGCAAGAACACCACCAGGCCATTTTTTTTTGTTGAAAATTAAAACTTAAAGGATTTCCTGTCCTGTGTTAAAAATAAATCCTCAAATATTCTTCCATATGGAAGGGTTTTAGAAAAATCTGTCAAGAAATAAGCTCGGATTAGAAACTTGAAAATATTTTAAATTTATGCAATATATGCTATAGTTGCCAATTTTTTCAGATTAAAGTATTTCTTGTTGAGAAATGCTTCAAAAATCTGTTTATGTCTCTTTGCATTAGTAATATAAACATATCAGTTAAAAAATACCACATTACCATCACCTCATATAAAAATTGATTATTAATATTATAGATCATTACCTGGGTGTTCATGATACCATAAATTACAAACATGGTCGCCTCCATTGAGTATTAATTCAGTAATTTCAAATAACCACAACTTCCAAGAGAAAATTTTCAATATCATAAATTATAAGAGTTTTATCGTGTTGTCCTTTAAGTAAACGTTTTCTAGAAAATTTAAATGTTATCTCAAATGAATGCATGCATTTTTTTCAGATTTTGCAAATCTTGGTGACCTAAATCCTGTACCCCATAGATGTGCCTTTTATCACATGTGCAACCATTGTAGATCCCAATCAGATGGCACCAATGTGCTGGCTAATATGGATCAACATGGTTGCCAATGGAATAAAACCCATATCCCATGGGGTAAAAGATTACAGGTATAATGTATTTAAATATTTGTATTATACTATTATGCATTTGATATGTGATCTTATATGCCAATTACACTCCATATCCTATCTGATTAAAATGCTCTACTACACCCAGTAATCTCATTTTTGTAATGTGTAAAAAGGAGGTTGTATTTTCATAGTTATTGATGTCATCTGTATCTGTCTCCTATTTCTGTATCTCCCCCAGTTAGATCAGGTTGTAGAGTACTTAATTAATTGTAGAACAAAAAGAAAATAAATGAAGAACTTGAAAATTTGGCAGTGACATATCATGGCTTATTGGATTATTTTGGTTTTTCACTGCCTTAAAGTTAATGATTTTGTCTTGATAATTTCTTGCTGATCAAAGGACAACAGTGTAAAGATTTTCCCACAAATCATCTCGAAGACAATTTTCAAGTGTGACCATTGTATTTTTCCTATTTGGATGATGTACGATTTAGTTTGTCACCAGATGAACACTATCAAACGATGCTTGTTCAAATCTTGCCAACGTTTGAATTGTTTAACCCTTTCCTCCATATAATTATATGCATTTTATCACATGAGTGACCAGTGTAGATCCAGATCAGCCAGCACATCCATTTTGTCTGATCACATTTGGTGATCCGTCTGTTAGGTTTTGGTCTGAAATAACCTAATAAATCAGAGAGAAAATGGTGTAGATCCTGATCAGATGGCACAGATGTGCCATCTGATCTGGATCTACACTTTTTGAACATGCCATAAAGAGTACTAGGATATATGGAGTAAAGGGTTAATTGACAAATATACCTGTAGATCACATCCTTCCTTCTGTGAAATAATTCATTGTTGCCTTGTTTGTTGCCATTTTTCAGAACTTTATGTACTCGTTAGTTATAGAATTGTACAGTAAACTGCCATTTTCCTCGGTTTACTTACTTATCGTAGCTGTACATTATTGCCCAGATATAGAAAGAGGAAACTTGATTAGGTCATATAGTTTGTCAAGAATTGTTTGCACTACTTTTTCATTTAGTCAATCTAAGATTTTTAAAAATTAATGTATACTTGATGTATTGTGCGCTTTAAATATTTCTATTTAACTGAATGGGTCTAGGTCATATTAAATGTTACTGCAAAATAAAGAAATATAAAACTGCCTACTTCCATGTATTGTTTTTATTGTCCCAGTTACTGGCTGTAATATTTGGTAAATGTTTGATAGTTAACCTATTGTAAGACGTGGTACTATTAGTGGACTTATAAAGCACCCAGATGTAAGTCCCCTACTGGTTTCAACACATGCATTATTGGTTTACTCTGTCCGTACATCTGTCTAGAGAACTGGATCCTGCATTATCTCAAAAACTATGCAAGCTAAGTTTATGTGTTTTGGTAACTGGTTGGAGGGAAATGACAAGATTATGCTTATCACTTTATCAGTCCGCTACATTAAATAGAGGGCACTGTAGGCTTGCCTTCCTCTGTTCTTATGGAAAAAAATGGGTTAAAAATAGTTAATAAGTAAGCATGCTAGGTTAATGAAACTTGGTATTTTAAAGAAAGCAATGAGGGAATTATACATGCCCTTTGGTTTCTTTAGTCCGACAAAACTGTGATTGATACGGCAATGAAAATCATGAAAGTACAACACTTTCATTGGGCGTAAGTTCAAAAAGTATTACAGCTATGTTCCTTCACTAAGATCTAGTACGTTACTATTATATTGTTAGCTGTACTCAGTAACTTAACAAGATCATGAAGGTTCCAAGCT